>ML846676.1:0-12335 GCA_009831015.1 Picea engelmannii
TTGGTTCTGGTACATCTTCCAAACTGTTGAGAGGTCATATGACATCAAGTGGATCAAGGAACAAGGGCTTTGGAAACAAGAAATTCTCTAATTCTTTTATTCTTTCTTTCAAAACATGGTTTTCCTTCTCAATTTCATCGATTGAATATTTTAGTGCTTCCCCAATTGCTTCATAGAATTGCATGACTTTAGAGGGTGTCACTCCTTGTATATAAATCTCTGAGTTCCACTTCTCAACAACTTTTTTATTTTTCAAAATTATTTTCTCAGTTAACAATTTTCTAGAATTTTTATTGAAGGCCACGTGGTGCAGTGTGACAGATTATTCTTGGAAGACTACTGGCTCCTGACAAGTCATTTCATTTGTTATTTCTGTGTTACAATCAATATTTTCTTGGCCCAATCGGGTTCTCCTATTACAATATCTACTTCCATGTCATATTTAGGTACTTCTTTCCCTGTCTTTTGGATTACATCTCTTTTCCTTTTTAGTCGCACAGGTACAATGCGTGATTTTCCAATATCTCCTTTAGAAGGGTTTTTATCGCCTCCATCACCAGAATTTCTGGAATGGGAATCATTTTTTTCACAATTGTTTCCATGAGTCCTTTCCTTTGTTGAAGACCTTCTCTATGATACATTGGGTGAGTTGGATTAGGGTTACCATTTCTCGTGGTTCTTACCCTCTGTTTATATTAGTCATTTGTATTGACCAATTTATCAAGATCATCATGAATTTTCTTGGGAGCTACCTCTAGAGGGTTTTGGTTATCCCCTCCTCCTTGTTTAAATTGTGTGGAATTTATAAAAGACTAACAATAGCCAATGGTGTAAATGTGTGTTGTGAACAATTCATTAGGGTCACAACCCTGAATTTCATAAATTTGTCTTAACTTAAAGTTATCAAATTGAATAGCAAGTTCATCCAAATGAGAGATATTTTTAACTATGATCTCTCAAATTCTCTAGGGTAATGGAGTGAATTGGTTCTTCCTCTTCTCATTGAAGAAATGTGCCCATAACTTATATTGTGACTTTAACAATAAATAATTTGTCAAATATATAGAAAGGAAGTAGATAAGATTTTCCTTGAAAACTATAAAATCTAATGAAACTGAAGTTGTCCAGAGTTTTGAAAATTCCTTTTCCTGCCAGAAAGGAAACATATTCTATAGATAATATCGATGTGGTAGGACCATAGAATAGCTTTTTAAAGGTAGGCAAAAAGGCATTGTGAACTTTATAGAAATGATACGGGGATTTGTGTTTCCACAATACTGGATACCATAATTGAACTGGGTCCTTACCAAATTCTACATTTCTTGCACGAGGCAAGTGTTAAAAAATGTGATAGTATGCAATTGCAAAAATCATATAGGAACTCATAAAGGATTTTTTGGTCTTTTGGAAATTTCCATGTTGAAAAGAAAATTTTCTCGAGATGATTTGAGCCTAATCAAACAAAATATCCTCATGAACTGAGAGATACAAGACATACAAAACATATTTTTGGATAGTGGCCATGGACTCATGTCTTATGATTTGAGTGAACAACCATGCAAAATATTTATAGGGTTATCTCAGAGAACATACCTCTAATTGGGGCAGAGTTTTCAAAGTAGTTTGATGGCTTTAGGAGAAATTTGTCCTATATTTTTGTTCCACCATGATTGCCCTTCAGGAAACCATCTGCTTCAGAGCGTTTGAATGTCATCGTAGGCTCTAGGAGCATGAACATTTTCTTGAACACCATGGGTGATAAATAAATAGGTGTCTTCCCTTGCAATTGAATTGTCCTCTTTTCACTATTGAACTTATCCATGAACTAGAGGATCAATTCCTTGAAATCTGATACCTCTAACATAGATTTGACCAATGATATCCCATAAACCCAAACTTTGATCAATTTTTTCTCTTCAGGTGGAAGTTTTGAGTACCATTTGAATGTCTCAAACCACTAAAATGAATGGTCCTCATGTCTTATTGTATTTATAGTGTCTCCACAATAGAGTTATTTTTTTCTTTTTAGGCATATTTAACAGAGGTTGATTATAATGAAAAGGTGGCGGTTCTATCGAAGCAAGAGTTTACAATGAGGTTTTAATTTCTTACTAAATTCTCCATGTATTATCTTAATATCACACAATATATCTCTTAGTTCAAAATTGTTAATTGTATGATGTGATTAGGATTTAAGGTGGGGATTTTACGAGAATATCGTTTATTAAATAATGGTTTTAATTCATATCGTGAGCTAGTCGGTGTGGTAGCGAGATCATAAATGTTCTCGGGGAATACAAATATGTACTAGGATAAATGGAAAATGGTTAAGTTTGGAGGTGTAAAGTGAGTGATGGAGAATGTGTTTTAGTGGTTGCAGGTTTTTGGGGTTGTGGGATGTAGATGATCGAAGGGGAGGTATGAGGGAGACTCCCGCATTTGCAATCAAGAAATATACTAAGTACCAAAATAGTCGATTATGCGGGCTCCGAAAATATGTGGGTCATTTTGGAGTAAGTAGAAATGTAGGATGCATGGTTACGAGGTGGGGATGTAAGGTGGAGATGAGGGAAGGACTCTCGCATCCACAATCAAGAAAATCAACTAAGTATCAAAAGAGGTTCATTATGAATAATGCAGAAGTGGGGAGTGCTTTATGAGGGTTGTGGGGTTGTGAGGTTTAGACCTTCTGAAGCATGATTTTACTCCTACAATAGGAGAAAAGGTTAAGTGTTGGAGTTTCAGAGTAGTGAGAGAAAATGAAAAAAGAAACTAAGTATGGGACTTGCATACCTGCAGACTAAGTGGTAGTCTCCCCAAAATCCACATTATAGAAAAAATGACAAAGTATGGGACATACAAAAAAATAAAAATGAATAAGTATGGGACCAAAGTACACAAACATTGACCAATGAATGTTGATCAACAACAATCTCTGATGATTCCTCCTATCCTTGCTCTACCTAGATTTCATCTTGAGCTCCCTCAATATTTAGCTTTAGACATGGTGGAGTCAGTGGATACCACTTATAGGAATGGGATATTCTAACCTAGCTAATAAGTAGGAATATAATAACTTGGAGATATAAATTTCCCAAATTTCTAACTTATCTTCAAATTAAGGAAAACTTTAAGGTGAAAATGAGTCTCTAAACAAAAAAGAATTTAACGTCAACTTTAAAAGAACCAATTATATTTTAAAGGATGGCATTATCCCTTATGATTGAGATGGAATTATTCGAGTTAAAATAAGTTTATTTATCACATTCTAAATGGTGGATAATAACCCATAATTAAGTATTTTGAAATTTTAAAATAATATTCTCATAATAAATGTTTCAATAAAATAATATCATTGTCATTTTATACTTCTTGAAATAAAGAATTAAAATAATATCATTGTCCTTTTATACTCTTTAAAAGAAAGAATACATGTACACAATATTCATATCTCGTTATACACTTTTTAATAAATATTATATTCATCGACTTTCCTTTTATCATAATCTCAAATAAATTAAAACCAACCAAATATGATTTTGCATTTCATATAATTCTAGTTTAATATGAGATATATTATTTGGGTTTTCAAATATGATGTGATACATGTTATAACAAAATATAGCACCCCTAAATGATGCAAAGTTCCGTGGATTTAAAAGATTGTTTTACAATCTTTGAGTCAACCTCATAAGGATATAATCACCCTCCATTTTTAAAGAGGTGATACTTCTCTATTTTCAAACAACAAGCAAGAATATGAACAAAATACCTCAGAAGGACCAAGCTTATTTGAAAGAAATATTCACATGCATAGAATACATGAGAAATGACCAGGTATCTTATAGAAAGTAAATATTTATGATATGTTACGGGATCATAAACCAAAAGAGTGTGCAGTAAAATAAGATGACATTTCCATCACAAAATTCATCAAAGTATAATACAATATTCAAGGATAGGAAAAATAAAGTATGGACCACATATGGAAGATAACTTTAAATGATCATTTTATTAAGCACAAATAAGATTCTGATAGACATACATTTGAAATTTCATGCTTAAATCGGAGTCTTGAGATTACATTAATGTTACATCCCAAATTAGTTCTCTAGGAACGCCAAAAATAATATGTCTTTAAATAAAAGAGTAATGTCTTGGAATACAAATAAAATATTGTGTTTGTCCTTCAAACAAGATTGGGATGGGGCCCTCGCGGACCATGAAATGAAAATACCTAGAAGATAAAAGAAAAACAGTTAAGGATCAGCCTTGGTTACACAAATTACTGGGAATTGGAAGCCAATATGACAAATGATTGTCGAAGAAAGTTAACAAGCACAGAATATGATTGCTAATTGACTCGCTGAGATGAAAATTCTTTTGAATCATTTACTTGCTTGTTGGTGCCTCTTTTGTAGATGGTTGATGTGTTGGAGGTGGGATATCAATTGTAACCGCTTGTTGCGGATCTATTTCGGTGATCTTGATTATATATTTTCTTAGCCACTCTTCTATGTATTCCCTTATGGGGGCCACCATGATCCCATGTTTGGTATTTATTTCAAACAAATCATTCTGCATCTCTCTTAGGTCCATACTTAATTGGTGCAACATGTCATCTACCTGATCATTTATGTTGATATATTTGACTAGCCACCTTTCAATTTCTTCCTCGGAGAATTTTATTGAGTCAATGAACTCACTTGCCCATGTAATTTTTAATACATCAAGTTGTTCTAGTAATTGCACTTTAGATAAAAGTCTTGTGTCCATAAATAAGTTTGGGTTGTCGAGTTCCTTTGTGAGATAAACAAGTTTAAAGAAAAGGTCACCTCTTTTACTCTTCACAACATCTAACTCATTTATCATTTCTCTTAAAAAAATTATTCTTTTCAACCAACAAGCATTAATTTGTTTTATCCGGATGTTAGAAGGAAGGTTTTGTTCTCTTATGTGGATATCACTTAAACTTGAAACTTTATCCAGAAATGTTCCTACGTCTTTGTAAAAACCTTCATCGTTTTTCATATCTTTTTGGAGATATTCTTTCAAATGTGTAATCCTCGCTGAAAATTTGGTGGAGATATGTGCATGCTCCCAGATTTCTTGGATTAAATCTATTCTTTTTTGTATCCCATATCCAATGTACTTTATTATTGCTAACAACAAACTAGATGGACCTTTCCACTTGCTACTACTTTCTAGAATATTCTCTAAGGTAAGTTGTGAGGCCAAGCAATGGGATGAAATCACAACTCCATGATGATAGATATTGTATTATATTGTAGGTTAATAAATACATAAACTTGTGACTATTAGTCTTCTATAAATGAAGATGTTTCCTATCACATATGACTATTCATATTTACAATTATTTACATAGGAATGCAATCCCAAGGATTACGTATCCAACATCCCCCCCCCCCCCTTAATCCAAAGGGGTGTGTGTGAGTCCAAACATCATTATGAAATTCTCAATTTTTTCTCTTCCAAGCGCATTGGTGAAGATGTCTACAATTTTCTCATTTGAGGAACAATGTCTTAAGTGAATAGTCTTGGTCTTTACATGATATTGAATCAAGTGATACTTTGTGTTGATGTCCTTAGTTAGATTTGTAATGTCCCTTTCCAAATAGGAGCTCTAGAGAGGAGGCTTAATGGTCTAAACCGCCCCGTTAGACTATAGCCAGGGCCAGAAAAGGGGTAAACAAGGTTACTAAAGGTCACTCCAGTCAAAGGTGTTATGTTCAGAATGTGACATTGAGCTAAAAGTGGTTAAAAGTGCTTTTAAGCCATTATGAGCTAAAAATAGAACAGACGATCTAAATTTGGAAGTCAACAACAAATTAGGGTTTCAACAGTGAATTAGGGTTTAGAAAAGCTATAAGAGAAGGGTCAGCAACCTAATTCATTCATTATGCAAATTATGACTTGTCATTAAGAGAGGCGCATCTCATGAGAGATAGTTCAATGGATTCCAGGAGGAAGACACCAGTTGGCTAATTTCAGTGTTGAGAGACACACCCTAGTCACCGGGAAGATCACACATGTCTTCCATCATTCTTCAGTAGCAGTTACACAGGGTCCAGCCGCAAGGGCACACGTATCCAGGGTGAGGGCATAGTTTCTAAGGAGGTTAAATGGATCGACTTGTCCCATCTAGGGAGAGTTCAGAGATTCCCCTCCGACCTAGTTGAGAGGAAGGAAAGGTGCATATTTTTCCTGGTTCCTCATCATATTCCGACAGAGGAATCATTTGGGGTGCATTTTCCAGACTTGGACGTGCAACACTTTTGGCAGACACATTCGAGGTTCCCGAGCGAGCATCATATCAGATTTAGGAAACCCTTCTTACCCATTTTCCAATAGGCCAGGGAGATCATTTTGAGATACTGCTCATCCAATTCCGATGGTGGAATCACTAGGGCGCAGTTTTCTAGAGAGGGAGGGGTGCATTCCCCCAGGGGGATCAATCCAGGGTCCAGACAAACCATCATAGGAGCCGGTCAGTCACCAGGACCGAGAATTAGAGTAGGGTGCACCATTTGGGACAGTTTCCATGCCTTTCCAAGAGGTATAGACACTAGGGTGAACTTTGCAGACTTTCAACAGTTACCGTGCGAGATGCCATAGTTCCAACTCATCCTTTGACCCCGCAGTGCTCATCTACTACCGGGTATTATCATTTAGTTTGCTTATTGTATTCTGGCTAAGATCCTTTTTGTATTTTGATCTAGCCGAGTGATTCATTTTATTCATCTTCATTCGACATTTGAACTCCGCAGAGATATCATAATATCAACTTTATAGTCCTTCATCGCATTTGTTATTTGTATGATCATTTATAAGATGTAAACAATTAATTCTACACACACATTAGACGTGTTTCCTAGACTACTTGAGTTAGGAACATTACAATGGTATCAGAGCTTTAGTCCTACCAGCCTGTGACTAAAGACAATGAGTGCAACAAAAGACCCAGATGGTCGTGAGCACGTAGGTGACGAATATGTCACTTACAATAGGCGTAAGGAAAGAAGGCCTAGGCCTGACTTTCCTCCTTTTCCTTCCATCTCAGAGGAAGAGGAAGAGGCACACAAAGAAGCAAAGATAAGGGTAGAGCGTGAGGCTAAGCCTGACGCAAAGAGGATGCTAGGAGACAGATATGAGCGACCAGAGGGCAGTGGCAAGGCCCCCATGGAACCAGAGGAAACCTTCATGCATGTTATCAACGATATGTTAACTAGTCAGCGGACCATGTCTCAGTCCTTGGCATAGGTGGTTGATAGATTGGCTATAGTAGGAACCTCAGGCACACAAGCCCCACATGCAGCACAGGGGAACTCAGGGGCAGGCAGTAGATCCGAGTCACCCACTCACACATACACCTCTATGAGTAGGATTCCTAGACCATTGTTTCCCAGTTTCCAGAGGGCACCCCCGGTAGTAGCACAATTGTCGATAGCAGAGAGGTTGCCCACTCATGTAGAGGACATTACAGAGTATCAGAGGGAGTATGCAACATTGGGTCGTGACTTCCATTAGGACATGACCCTAGTCGAGTATTGTGGACTCAGACTCAGGAACCGCCCCAAAGAGCCACAAAGAGGAGGGCGACAATAACAGCAGGGGCATAACATTGATTTCATCCAAAAATTTGGTAAACTCACCATACCTTCTTTCGACAGATCGTCTAAATGCACCTCCAAATATTGGGTATAGAAGCTAGATACATACTACAAGCTCAATTAGATGACCGAGACAGAGGCCATCAGTTTTGCGACCTTACACTTGGAGGGTGAGGCACATGAGTGGTGGTATCATGGATTGGTGACATTGGGTCACAGTCGCATCACTTCCTATAGGGATTTCACAGAGATACTCATGGACAGGTTTGACAGGAGGGATCCCGAGATCCACTTCAGGGATCTAGCCCAGTTGAGACAAACTAGCATAGCAGAGGTGTTCATCACGGAGTTTCAATGGGTAGCCATGGAAGTGACAAATATATCAGAGCCCAGGCTGATCATGCTATTCACAGAGGGGCTCACAGAGCATTTGAGAGGATGGGTGAAGGCATACAGGTCGTCCACCTTGCAGGATGCCATCCTACACACTCGATATTTGGAAGACTCGGTGCCAAAGACTAAACCCTTTTCCAAGCCCTTTGTACCCCGGAAGGATCGAGACAAGAAGCCATTCTAGAGAGAATGGAAGGGAAAGGAGAGGTTGGATGATGAGACAAAGCGACAACTTATGAGGAAGAATATTTGCTTCAACTGCAGAGACCCTTAGGTCCCAAGACACAAGTGCATGGGAAAGGGAGCGATTCATTCTATTGAGGTGGCAGCAGACAATGTGGACAGTGAGGAGGAGGAGCAGGATAGTGGATCCACTAGCTCAGAGGAGGAGTCATCACAGACAGAGGAACAACCTCCCTATAGACCACCGACACCGATAGGAGCCCACCCTATGGTAGTTCCACAACCGCCTGAGCAACCTAACAGACATAAACCATCAAAGGGAGGAGTCATAGCTACCCTTTTTGGTGTTCCCAGGTATGATATCCTTCGGATCAGAGGGACTATTCAGGGGTAACGGGAAATTGCCCTGATAGATGGTGGGGCTACCCACAACTTCATTGACGCTTCACTAGTATCAAGACAGGCACTTCAAACAAAGGAGTTTGAGGGGTTTGATGTTGCAGTAGTAGATGGCCACACAATGGAATGTCTAGAAAAAGTTCCAGACTTGGAGATAAAGTAAGGCAACTACATAGTGAGAGACACATTTTATGTGGTTGACCTATCTGACACAGATGTGGTGTTGGGGGTTCAGTGGATGATTACCTTGGGAAAAATCACCACTAATTACCAAACCAGATGGGGTTCAAAGACTGTGATGGGAAGAAGGTTGTTCTGAGAGGTATGTCAATAGGAGCACCCAGGACAGTTTCATCCAAGAGGATGGAGAGGATATTCAGACATGGGGAGGTAGCATATGCTGCAGATTACTTGATCACTACGCGAAAGGATTTAGAGGGTTGACAACAGTATCATACAGAGATCAAGAATTTGTTGGGACGACATCAACATGTTTTTGGGTTGATTCCACCAGGGAGACCACCTGATAGGGGGTTTGAGCACACCATTGAGTTGGAGGAGGGTGAAAAACCTATGATCACAGCCCCTTATCGTCATCCTAGGAGGTTCAAGGATGAGATAGAGAAGACAATCAAGGAATTGCTAGCGATGGGACACATCAGACCGAGCAATAACCCATTCGCCTCTTCAGTTGTCTTAGTTCTGAAGAAGGATGGCACCATGAGGATGTGCATTGATTACCAGGCCTTGAACAAGAAAACCATCAAGAACCGGTATCCTATCCCACACATTGACAAGTTGATGGATGAAATGCATGGGTAGTTTTCTTCTCAAAGATTGATCTACGCTCTAGATATCATCAGATCAACATCTAAGAGAAGAACATAGAGAAGACGACATTTCGATGTCACTTTAGACATTTCGAGTTCCTGGTTATGACATTTGGGCTAACCAATGCACCCGCTACATTCCAATCTTGCATGAACCACATATTCAGGGATCAGTTGAGGAAATCAATCTTGGTTTTCTTTGATGACATCTTGGTCTACAACAACACATGCCAGGACCATATGAGGCACTTGGATGAGGTATTGAGCATCATGGAGGCACAATCATTATATGCCAAAGAGTCCAAGTGTGAGTTTAGTATGACATAGCTACTTTACTTGTGCCACATCATCAGTGCACAAGGGGTACAGGTGCACTAGGAGAAGATCAGGGCCATTCTGGATTGGCCAACGCCCAGGAACATGACAGAGTTGAGGAGTTTCTTCGGGCTGTGCAGTTATTACAGGGGGTTTGTCTGGGGTTTTTCTCATCTTGGACCACTGCTGACGGATCTTACCAAGCACGGGGATTTCATCTGGACCGAGGAGTCACAAAAATCCTTTGATCACATGAAGGAAGTCATGGACACTTGTCCAGTGTTAGCATTACCAGACTTCACCTTGCCATTTGTACTAGAGTGTGACACATCCAACGAGGGTATTGGGGCAATTTTGATGCAAGGAGGACACCCCATTGTATTCGAGAGTAGGAAGCTTAGTCAACTCGAGAGGTTGTACTCTATTTATGACCAGGAAATGTTGGAAATCATGCATGCCTTGACCAAATTCAGACAATATTTGGTGGGCAACAAATTCATGGTCAAGATAGATCACAACAGCCTGAAGTATTTCATTGAGAAGAAGGACCTCAATGAGCGCTAGAAAAAATGGGTGATGAAGGTATAGGCATTCGACTTCGACATAGAGTATGTCAAGGGGAAGAACATTATGGCTGATGCACTATCAAGGAGACTTGCGACATGTTCTTTGATGGAGATTTCAACAGATTGGAAACCCACTTGTTAGTGGAATATTCCAAGAACAAGTTCGCTTGTGAGGTTATGGATGGGAAGATACAGGATGAAAAGTATAGGGTCATTGACGATGTCATATTCTACAAGGATAGAGTCTACTTGGTGCCAGATTTGAGGCTCAAGAATAAGATCCTCACAATAGTTCATGATTCACCACTGGCAGGACATCAGGGGTTTTTCAAAACCTACAGACAGATCATGGATAGGTTCTCATGGAAGGGCCTCAAACATGATGTTATGAGACACATCAGTGAGTGTATGACTTGCCAGCAGAACAAGTCAGAGCATGCTCTTCCAGCATGGCTACTTCAATCACTCCCCATTCCATAGCAGAAATGGGAGAATATATCGATGGACTTCATCACAGGCCTACCCAAGGTCCATGGTAAGGACTGTATCTATGTAGTGGTCGATAGATTGACCAAGTTTGCTCACTTTTATGCCATACCAACAGAGTATAGCGCAATTCAGGTAGCCGAGCTATTCTTCAGGGAGGTCTTCAGACTTCACGGGTTACCGAAGAACATCGTTAGTGACAGGGACAATCAGTTCATGGGGACATTCTGGAGAGAATTGTCTAGATTGGTGGGGACAGAGTTGAAACCCAACACCAACTATCACCCTCAGACAGATGGACAGACCGATATTGTCAACAAGTGGGTCGAAGGATATTTGAGGAACTATGTAGGTGGACAATAGAAACATGGGTCAAGTGGCTACATTTAGGAGAGCATTGCTACAACACCACTTTCCACATGTCAATTGGTATGACACCCTTCAGATCATTGTATGGATATGATGCTCCCACTTTGGTAGACTTGGTTTTCTGGGAGAGCAGAGCTCCCAAGGCCAAGGATTGGATCGTAGAGAGTTAGGAGATGCTCAAGTTGCTGAAAGAAAAACTGCAGACGACACAGAACAAACATAAGATGAGTGCAGACAAGCACAGGATAGAGCACATCTTTGAGGTTGGGGGTTTGGTTTTCTTAAGACTCCAACCTTACCGACAGTCATCTTTGAAGAAGAGTGGGGCCGAGAAGCTCAAGCCCAGATTTTATGGCCCTTACAGGATCATGCGCCAAGTAGGCAAGGTTTCTTATGAGCTATAGCTTCCAGAGGGGAGCAAGATTCATAACGTGTTCCACATATCTTGCCTCAAAAAGGCAGTGGGACAATTCATTATCACATCAGAGGAGCTTCCCCCATTGGATGATGAGGGATAGTTGGAGTTGGTTCCAGAGGAGGTTTTGGAGTTCTGGGAATGGAAATTGAGGAGCAGGGTCATCAGAGAGTGTTTGATTAGACGGAGAGGGCTTCCAGTAGAGGACGCTACTTGGGAGAGCGAGCAGGTGTTGCAACACCCTGGATTGGTATTGCTTGAGGACAAGCAATTTCGAGAAGGGAGGACTGTAATGTCCCTTTCCAAATAGGAGCTCCAGAGAGGAGGCTTAATGGTCTAAACCGCCCCGTTAGACTATAGCTAGGGCCAGAAAAGGGGTAAGAAGGGTTACTAGAGGTCACTCCAGTCAAAGGTGTTATGTTTCGAAAGTGACATTGAGCTAAAAGTGGTTAAAAGCGCTTTTAAGCCATTATGAGCTAAAAATAGAACAAACGATCTAAATTTGGAAGTCAATAATGAATTAGGGTTTCAATAGTGAATTAGGGTTTAGAAAAGATAGAAGAGAAGGGTCATCGACCTAATTCATTCATTATGCAAATTATGAATTGTCATTGAGGAGAGAGGCACATCTCAGGAGAGATAGTTTAGTGGATTCCAGGAGGAAGACACCAGTTGGCTGATTTCGGTGTTGAGAGACACACCCTAGTCACCGGGAAGATCACACAGGTCTTTCATCATTCTTCAACAA
>ML846676.1:12435-48153 GCA_009831015.1 Picea engelmannii
CATTTTAGCAAAGTGGATAAAGACCAGAGGAAGATTTATCGTCACTAAGTTCCTGACTAATCCATACTTTTGGAGGTCCAAAAGTTCTTTAGTGGGGAGGTGTGATCCAAGAGGATCCGGAATGGTCAAACATTGATCATCTCAAATGCTAATGAAAATGACTTCATTGTGTAGAGCTCAACGAGAGCTTTCCAACACAATTTGAATAGCCTCAAATGGGAATCATATGAAGAAGTTATGATGTTCTGAAGATTTTGACCAACAAGAAAAAAGCCAAACTTGGCAAGACACATGGCCATCCGTACAACTGACAGGGCACATGATGATGTCATGATGACATCAACATGTTGACATGGAAGCACGAGAGTTTGCCACATGTCTCTTAGTTTTGGCGTTTTCAACACCCAGTTGGACCAACAAAAATTTTCCACATGTCAGATGACGTTGCATCTATACAGTCCACATGGAATCACTGCAAGGATGACACATGTCATGCCCTACAGTGATGTGGAATTCATGTGGCATATGCATACAGGCAAGTGGACCAGTTAGAAGTCACCACATGGCATCCGTATGTCCAATTGGTAGGTTGATTGTGTGTTGATGTGGCGTTGACTATACAACAGGTGGACCAATCAGAGAGTACCACGTGGCACTCTTCGATTAGCCAATATTGGGTAAGGGGATAAAATGTTGTTGGGCTCGACGTGGATCGAACCTAAGAGCTCTGTGGGAATATTAAGGAATATTCCAATGACTTAACTATAAGCTCTTACCGTTGCACCAACGATGTGGTTTGTTAAAACCAACCAGAATCTTTATATTTAAATTCAATTAATTTTCTTCGCGAATCTATGGAGTCGGGTGGGGTTCGACCCCCCGACCTAACCTATATAAATGCCACATGCTTATCCATTTGACAGGCATTGGAATGTGTTCCATGGGTGGAGGCATATATTTTCATTTCAAGGAGTAGATTGGGTGCATTGGAATGTGTGCCAAAAGATGATCCTATTTTGGTTTGCATCGTTTTTCATGCCATAGAACTCTTTGAGAGAAGTATAGAGTGTTTAGACTCATTTTTATCCGTTTTCTGAGAGGAATATGATGGTTATGTCGGTTCTATGCTAAAGTACTATGTATAGAAATATTAGTACAGTTTTCTACGAATGAGAGTCATCTCTCGTTTAGCATGCCAAAGGGGGTCTTTGGGCATCTATTCAAAACATACTCGAGTTTATACTCTTTCTTCTTAGAATTTCGAGAGGAATTCAATGGTGACCTTTGTTTTTGGGTTTGAGCAACAATATTGAAGGGTGTCTTCAAAATTTCCATTGTAATTCATCATTGTATCAATCATTTGAGCATTAATAGAGTGGTCTCACTGTTTGAAAAGGGACCCGAAGACGTAACCAAAGATGGGTGAACTCCGTTATCAACTCGTGTAAAGTGTTTTGATCTTGTTGTTTTTCTTATTTATCTCCAATTCAACATTTTCTTTATGTAATTTATTTACCAGTTAATGAGTTTTTGGATACGTAAGGGAATTCACATGTGTTTTTGCAAATAGTCAAGACGATCATAAATTTATGAATCATGTTAGATGTTGATGTGTTTTAAAGAGTAATTTGACATCTAAGGATTTTTGGATCAAGTGTCAGCGCCTTCACTGAAATTGGTGCAACTTCAATCACCTGTAGATCGAGGGTTTTGTGCATTTTTTTGAGTTTGGTGTGCAAGAAGGAAGAATAATGCATTCTCTCATCTCCATTGTCGGTGTGGTACTGACTGGAAAGGAGAAGTATAGAGAATGGTACATGAAGATCAAGAGCACATTGATCTTCAATGACTTGTGGAAAGGGATTTGCGAAGCAACAACGGTCCCTCAGAGAAGAAAAATCATTGAAGAAGAAGTCTTAGAATCAAAGTGGAAGAGTAGCAGACAATCCATTCTGACCTCAAATAAAGAATGTGAAATATGGGAAGCCAAAGACCATAAGTCATATGTTTTAATCTCCGCGACAACAAGTGAGGAGGTGAATCATCATATTGCTTCCATTAGTGATTCCTATGTCGCCTTGAAGAGATATAATGACATGTATGACACACACTCTAAACTTGAACTCATACAACTAACGTTGAATCTCTTCAACCTATAGTTGAATAATGATGACCCTATGGCTTTAGCTTCAGAAATCAAATCCATTGTGCGTGACATTGAAGCCACTGGAGTGAATATTGATCTCCCTCTCATGGCCTTCATTAAGGCCCTCTACCCTACATATTCTCATTACCTTGAATCATTGCAAGCATGTGATCAAATGAAATCCATCACATTTTACACGTTGGTGGAGAAAGTTGCAGAACGTGAGAAAGACTTTGGAAAAAAGTCAACTTTTTCAACTGGCGAGACTATCTACCTTGCTTAGAAAGACAAGAGTAAACAACATTATTCTTCCAGAGGAGAAAGTAGCAGAAGAGGATGTGGACATGGAAGAAAGAATTTCAGAGGCAGGGGGATTAGACACAACCAAGGTGATAGATCTAATCTTCATTGTACCCATTTCAAAAAGAATGGGACACATGAAGCAGATGACTACAAATTTCCATAGGATAAGATCAAAGAAGATAGCTAGAATAAGAAAGAGGACAAAGGTAAACCTTCAGAACCAAGAAAAGGTAATCCACCTAAATCTGCCCATTACATTGTTGCTCATTGCAATATAGGCGTAACAAAAGATTTATTTAGCATTTCATATACTCGAAACGATGCATGGCTTATTGACATTGGCACAACCTCTCACATGCCATTCTGAAGACACTTTTTTGAAGACTTCAATGACAATGTAGATGGAATAGTGTATTTTACAGACAAGTCCATCCTCAAACCCTCAGAAATGGGCACCATCAGACTCAAGTTGCCTAGATTCCCATATTTTTTGTTGCATAATGTACTCTATCTTCCTGACATAAAAAAGGAGCTTGTTGTCCCTTGTGCACATCAGACAGCAAAGCCACTCTATTCATATGATTGATGGAAAAGTTGAAATATGAAAGGATTCTGATAACATGTTTGTTATTACTGGAATGGAAGATGGAAGACTATTGAAGTTGAATGAGACATCTACCCATACACAAAATGTTGCATACCTCTCTGATCACAGTGAAGGTATAGTGTCATTTAGTCTTTTGTGGCATGTTATATTTGGTCATATCAATTATGACAATCTCCATTTATTGAGAAAGCATGGTGTTTCTGGTTTTCCAACTATTCCTAGGAAAGTGACACAATGTGATGCTTGTATCCTTGGAAAGCATAGCAAACAAGCATTCCATGATTCTACTTCTAGAGCATGAAAAAAAACTAAACTAATCCATTCTGATTTGTGTGGCCCTATGCATGTTCCTTCTGCAAATGGAAATAAATATATAATGTATTTTATTGATGATTACACCAAGATGTGTTCGGTGTACTTGTTGAAAGATAAATCACAAGATTTAGAAATATCTAAATTTTTTCATGTATGGATTCAAAATGAAGCTCAGTCTCGTATTGGCTCTCTTCACACTGATAATGGAAGAGAATATACTTCTAATGAAATTGAAAGATACCTTTGTGATGCAAGAACATTTCAAATGCAAAATCAACCCCGTTGATTTGACCTAGGGGTCTTTACATTTACCAAGGGGGTGGGTTCCCTAAACTTCAAATTAATGTAATTTATCATGTTTTATTGGGATTCTAGAACGATAGCGTTTATTTTCCCTATTTGAAGTGTAAAATCTTAAATGAGCAATTATTTGAGTTTAGGTAGATTATCCTAAGTATGGAGGATTTGATTCCATTTGATCCTTATCAATTGTAAAGTGCGTGAGTGCTATTATGGTTGTTAGTTGCATAATATTAGGGATTTGTTGATGGGATGGAAGTTGAGCTTCCATGCTTAAAATTGTAAGCCTGCAGGCAATCAGTAGGGAGGAGTGTGTATATAGACAACGTGAGAAAGGGGAATTGAGTGTGTAAGAGGTCGAGTGTGGCCAACGGGTCAATTAGAGGCTACTTGAATGTAAATTAGTCCAGAAGGGAGAGAGGCCTTGTATAATTGTGTACAGATTCATGAATAGAATCTTTGTGTGTTTTATTGCCTCTCTGTGTTGATGTGAGATCTAGATATCTTGTTATTGCTTATTTTTTGGTGTGATTGAAGTCCAGATTGGACTCGCCTAATTTGTGTGTGTAAAAATGCGATGATCGTGAATGCAACCTTAAAGGAATCGAGATTGAATTCCTTATAGAACTAGTGAGAAAATCCTTTGTTACAGTCGGGAAGAATGACATTCGTTAATCGTTGATCAATCGCAAGGATCAATGATCCCAATTTATCATTGAATGGTCAAGATAAAGAATTGTAGGGAGAAGGAGGAAAATATATGAGCTGTCAAATATTTTTCGGGAATAACCATGTTCGTCGATCCTTATCGGATCCAGAAACGAGCGCAAGAGTTAAGTCCTAAGGCAAATGTTGCAAAGAAGATTTGGCCATCCATTCCAGAGCTGTATCGACGGATGACAGTGCATTGGGAGTTAGAAGGTGCAAGGGTATTAAAGGAGAGAGAAACAAGCCCATGTTAGAAAGAATCAACAACAAAGATTAGATCTGGGATGAGCCGCCACATCAACGGCCCTCATTACGGAAAACCACAGACATCGGAGGGTTTAAGGTGTTTGAGGTTGTAAAAGTCTCGAGGTCCCGATGATGACAAATGTCACGTTGATGTAAGGAACTCCACTGGGGGAGTGATGCGCGCTCTATACAAAAGATGACATGTGTTAAAGTCCATTTGGCAGATTGTGCATGTGAAAGCCACAAAATGAGGTGACACGTGGAAACTTAGTAAACAAGTGACATATGGCAGGTCCATATAGGAAAACCTTTGAATGCATATCAACGGTTGAGATTAGATCTTGAGTGCAGATCGATGGCCCATATCATTATGGGAATCATCCCTCAGCGATAGTGTTAAGGATTGGACGACGAAGATTAAATCTTCGGAACAATAAATTGACGGCTCTTGTCATTTCGTATTTCGACCATCGAGAGTTTTGGTTGATAAAAAGTGTCAAAAGCCCCGATGTTGAGATACATCAGGCTGGCATCAGAGCCCACTCAAAAGATGACACATGGAAGCGAGGTTCCAAAGTATTGGGGTTCTTTGGTGGCCCTACGAATTATATTGAGTTGACTTCAGGATAGATCAAGGGTCCATAATGGATATGTGATCTAGATTGACGTTGATCCATCATTGAAAGATATCATAGTGGGAGAGATCGTGATTGTTGATCATCATCAGGATCAACGGTACAGATCATTGCAGACGATAACCTTCATGATTTTTGGAGTGTTGAGAAGGCATGGAGTCTCGGCGTTTCAGGACCATTATACGTGGCAACCATCTGTTGAAGAACATAGATCAACGACCACCATCAGAGGGGCACAGTGGAAATGGAAGATCCACCGTCGATCATAAGCACCAAGGTTCAAGTGCTTAAGGGAATAAGCACCAGATCACAACGTATGGTCGTGTGGATAGGAAGGAGCTTAGAGCCATATGAGAGAAGCGCTTGGGTTTAAGCGCATGGTTCTAACAGATGGTCATGAGATGGATAAGTGCCCGGATTTGAACATTGTAAGAGTCTAGTGTGAGAACAAAGTACTCCAAACTCTGCAAATAGAGGGAATTTGGGCCTGTATAATGAAATTGAGAGCAGCTTGAGCTTGGAGTTGCAGCAAAGTTTAATTATAACTCTACATTTGTGGGAAACTGACATGGTGGGTCTCTTTCAATTGGTATCAGAGCGCAACTTTGCTCTGACATTGAGAAAAAGGGAATCTACAAAATTTGCAATTGCAAAAAAAGGAATTGGATATATAATTACATTGAGGAATTTCTACAGCACTGAGATCATTTCAACCAAAGAAGATGAGTTCGGGAGAGATGTTGAGAAGACAAGATATTAGGATAGATCTTGTAGGTATTGGATTGATGTTTTGTAATTAATTCTGGTTAAAAGCATGACTTTGTTACAGGTAGCAGTAGGGAAATGGTAGCAGCCATGATAGTAGAGAAGCTGTGACAGAGGATGAAGAGCAAGAGAATCTCTTGAGAGAGGTGTGTGGCATAACCTTGCAACAAGGATGTTGTAAATACTTCTAGCAGAGAATTGGAAGTAAGGAGGACAAGTAAATTTCTCAGAGAAAGGTGAGTAGGTGTAGAAGCCAGAGAAGGGAAGGAGTGCTTAGTGTTATCACATATAAATTTTGGTTCTTACTCGATTATGGAACTTTTGCAGCCTCTGGTGAACTTAGTGGTTTCGTAGCGCCAAGAAGCCAACAGTAGCGCCAACGTCGCCAATGCCAGAGATATGGACTTTGGGAAAAATCTACAAATTTTGGCAATTAAAAATGGGTTTTATATCAAATTTGACTCAAATTCTTTTTATGAATTTTATCAAGAAAAAATATTGAGCCCGAATCCCATTCTCCAAGGCTCTATTGTTATTTTTATAATTTTATTCAAAAGTTGGGGGTTTTGTTAAAAAAAAATATGTACTAATAAAATTCTTGTTTACGGCCCCGAGAGCCAATCTCCATATGTAATATGGAAAGCAAGCCTGCATGGAGCCCACAAGATCGAGCAAAGCAAACAAGACAGCTCCACTTTAGCGATTTCCTTGGAGAACTGGTTAAAAGTGGTCCCTCACTCGATAAATCTCCCCCGTATGGTCTGCTGGAATCTATGGATTGGCAGAAATTGCTACATCTTTGAGAATAGGCCACCATCCGCCTACACGGTAGCATACAAAACGTTGGGCGTGCATTATTCCTGGACATCTATCCATACTAGAACGCCGGGGAAAAAACCGTTCACAAGCCCCACACTCCGGATAAGACTCCTACGGGCTGGTTTGATGGAGCATCGCAACAAAATTGCTCGCGGAGTGGCGTTGGGGAACGATTCACATCTCCCAAACACAATTTGGGAATGGATTTTTAACTGTGGTCAAGGCATCAACATCTGGGCAGAATTATTGAGCACCTAGGCCACTCTCTATTTGGCTTCCAGACTAGATATTAACACAATTTTGCTGATTGGGGACTCACAAATCATCATTGACTGGCTCAACAATAAGAGCACTCTCCAGGTCTCTGATCTTCTCGGCTGGAAGGAAAGGATCAAACAACTCCTTCCCTCCTTCACCAAGCTCAACTACAAACACACTTTTCGAAAATACAACAAAGATGCTGACTTTCTCTCTAAGTCTGCTCTAAAAAAGAAAGCTGAAATCATATCTTACAATCTATGAGTTGATAGGCATGAGGGCCCTACCCACGTTCTAAAAATATTTTAAGACTTCCACCTCCATTTCATTTTAAAGAGCTGCATCAGTCTTCCATACCTCTGAAGAGCACAGCTCAAAGCATAAATCAGATCAAAATATACACTCAGCACTACTGTTTTCTATCTTTTATGGCATCCAGTCAATCCTCCTTTTCTTTCGAATAGTATGGACTGTAATTCCTCAGTATTTTTTCAGGGCTATGTTTTAGCTTAAATACTTGTAATCTCTCTCGATCAGAGAACAAAATTATATTAGAAATTTTTACTGTGGAAAAAAGTTATAAAAGCACTAGCACAAGCTACAGTTTAAACGCCAAAACAGGAAGAAATTGCTATACATGTTCATTCAGCTATTAAGGTTGCATGCAAAGCTGATCCAACAGCTAATGTCTTCATCAATTTTGTATAGTTTAGAAGTGCATTTGCTTCCTTCATGTCCGCTTTCAAGCAGCCAACAAACAGAGTAGTAGCCATAGTAGCAGAAGGTGTTCCGGAAGGAGATACTAAATAGTTGATTGCTTATGTTCGAGCTAATAATAAGGTTATAATTGGCCCTGCTACTGTAGGTGGCATTCAGGCCGGAGAATTTAAAATTAATGATCGCAGCTGGTTATACTGAATCGTGTAAAACAACTTTTAATGTCTTGGGTATTTGCTGTCCTTCGGAGGTGCTTCTGATTGAGAGATTCTTCTTCAAGCAGTTTGTTGATGTTCTCGCTATAGCTTGGTAATTGGAGTAACGATGACACCAATCTCTAAAATCCTTCTTTGTTGATGAGAATACAAAACTCGACATGCAGACTATGAATTTAATAATGATGAAAGGGCACAACTACATGGTTGTTGTTGTTGTTTAGTATTAAAATAGAAGACATAAACTAATTGAAGCATTGTATAGGAGATCACCTTTGGCTTTATTGTCACCCACATCAGAATTTCGAGGCAATCAACTACAAATTTGATGCATAAGGTCAGCTGAAGAACAGGATAACAAATGAATATGTGGCAAAAAATCAACTCCAGATTTTAAAGCACAAATTTTAAGTGCAAATGCAGATTCCCAGGAAAAATTGGCATTCAAATCACAGTTGGCATTCTCTTTGCAAATAATCATCAATCAAATGGACAATTGTGGTCAGGGATCATGTCCATATTTTCAGGAAATGAAAGGATGATGAAGCAGTCAGATCAATAGATGGAAAACTTAAATGGCAAAGAATTCATATTTTCCAGGCATGGAATCAGTCAAATGGACAATTGTGGTCAGGGATCATGTCCATATTTTCAGGAAATGAAAGGATGATGAAGCAGTCAGATCAATAGATGGAAAACCTAAATGGCAAAGAATTCCTATTTTCCAGGCATGGAATCAGCAGTTGGGGTCGAATTGAGGCAGCAGATTGAATCCCATATTCTAGGCACAAACTCAACAATCAGGGGCTTCCAAAGAGAACAAGTGCCAGATCTGTTAAGATTTCATACCAACAACATTCAACAACCCATATTTCAAGGAACTATATCCAAGAAGATTCGACCAGCAGCCTCCAGCACATCATGAACACTTGGCAACCTTTTTCAAATTGAATCCAACAACTTTCAATATTCGAGATAAAGACAAACTGCAGCTTTTTTCTCATTCATTTTTATTTTTCTGATTTTTATTTTTTATTTTATTCCAGCAAACGAGGGGTAACTTGGATTATGGTTTTTGGTTATAAAAACCACAGTTTGTAATAGAACAAGGGTTCGGTCCTGAGTAATGACTCGGGTTATTTTCGGTATTATATTTGTTTGAATTAATAAAGCTTGACAAGACAGAGCATTGAGTTTTGACACGTCAATGATTCATGTGATGTGTTTTTCCTAGTCTTTTCTTATGTGTTTGTTCTCCTCTCAGTTATACCATTTGAATGTGTTTATCTTCAGTATTTGAGTAAAGATTAATGAAAAGAATTCATCCGTTGTTTGATGCTCTTTTCATAATATTCAAATGCTTGTCACCTCTTCCCTCTAAAGCTGCTTTTGGATTCATCTTACATGCCCAATCGCAGTGGACTGTTTTCTCCCTTCAACTTTCAACTACATCGACAAACGTAGTGTCTAGGGAAAGTATGTCTACCTTGCCTCTGAGACCTGCTTACTCCCCAACCAGTTCTTGTCAGTTTCATTAACTCTCAGCATGTTTGACTCCATCGCCCAATGGATGTTTCCCTCATCACAACCAAATCCCTTTTAAAACCCCCTGCTCTGTAGATGATCTAGCCTATGTGCCTATTAGATAGCTTGTCATTTTTTACTGAGTTATAAAGAGAGAGCCCTCTCTAGATTGGAAGGGCCAGTTTTCAGTCTAAAAGTTGGTCTGTGGCTATCTCTGAGTTTTCCTTCCACAGTCAAGAAAAATTACGGAGTAATAACATTTTGACATCGTTGTTCGAGATCGAAAGTTTCATTTTCCCTGAAGAAGAACAAGAACAACAGAGATCAGCTCTGATTACTGATAGTGAACAGTAGTTAGACACAAAAAGGCTGTACCATTCACCTGACGACTCCATTTTTAGAAGAAACCAGAGCTCAAAACTTTCATGGTGACTCCACACTCTAAAGAATCTATATTTTGAAGGTTACACTGGTTACTCCACTGGTTTAATGGCAAATTCAGGGGGTGTCGTGGCAGCTGTGAGCATTTTTTTTTAAGGTAAACAAATCCCTACTGCGGCAAATGAACAAAATTATTTCTCAAATGTTCAACATGATGATGTCTCTGTCTTTGGAATTAATCATAAAATTCAAATGGCTATTGAAACCTTAAGAGATTTTGCATGTGCACCGGATTTTGATATTGAAAACCTCTGTCTTGCTTTAAAAATGATATGTCCTCAAGAGTGTGAAAAGGATGTGTTATGCAATGTTAGTTTATTGTTATCCTTTTTGCATGGGCATATTTCAAGCCACCAAGGAGGAGCCCGCAAGGGACAATAAAATATGCACTATGCGTCCAATGTGAAATGAGACGTTGATGTGTTTAAAGGCCACGAAGCCCATTCTCAGCGCCGACGTGGAATATGTATCCCAAGCACAAAAATGTCGTCAAGTTATAAAAGTTACAGTTTAAACGCCAAAAACAGGAAGAAATTGCTATACATGTTCATTCAGTTATTAAGGCTGCATGCAAAGCTTTTCCGACAGCTAATGTCTTCATCAATTTTGTATTGTTTAGAAGTGCATTTGCTTCCTTCATGCCCGCTTTCAAGCAACCGACAAACAGAGTAGTAGCCATAGTAGCAGAAGGTGTTCTGGAAGGAGATACTAAACAGTTGATTGCTTATGTTCGAGCTAATAATAAGCTTATAATTGGCCCTGCTACTGTAGGTGGCATTCAGGTTGGAGCATTTAAAATTAATGATCACAGCTGGTGATACTGAATCGTGTAAAACAACTTTTAATGTCTTGGGTATTTTTTAACCTTCGGAGGTGCTTCTGATTGAGAGATTCTTCTTCAAGCAGTTTGTTCTCGCTATGGCTTGGTAATTGGAGTAGCGATGACACCAAAAACATTCTTTGTTGATGAGAATACAAAACTCGACATGCAAACTATGAATTTAATAATGATGAAAGGGCACAACTACATGGATGTTGTTGTTTAGTATAAAAATGGAAGCCCTAAACTAATTGAATCATTGTATAGGAGATCACCTTTGGCTTTATTGTCACCCACATCAGTATTTGGAGACAATCAACTTCAAATTTGATGCATAAGGTCAGCTGAAGAACAGGGTAACAAATCAATATGTGGCAAAAAATCAACTCCAGATTTGAAAGCACAAATTTTAAGTGCAAATGCAGATTCCTAGGAAAACTTGGCATTCAAATTACAGTTGGCATTCTCTTTGCAAAAGATCAGCAATCAAATGGACAATTGTGGTCAGGGATCATGTCCATATTTTCAGGAAATGAAAGGATGATGAAGCAGTCAGATCAATAGATGGCAAACTTAAATGAAAAAAAAATTCCTATTTTCCAGGCATGGATTCAACAGTTGGGGTCGAATTGAGGCAGCATATTGAATCCCATATTCTAGGCACAAACTTAGCAGTCAGAGACTTCCAAAGAGCACAAGTGCCAGATATGTTAGGATTTGATACCAACAACATTCAACAACCCAGATTTCAAGGAACTATATCCAAGAAGATTCGACCAGCAGCCTCCAGCACATCATGAACACTTGGCAACCTTTTTCAAATTGAATCCAACAACTTTCAATATTCGAGATAAAGACAAATTGTAAATGTTTTCTGATTCATTTTTAATTTTCTGATTTTTTTTTTATCTTGGATTATGGTTTTTGGTTATAAAAACCACAGTTTGTAATAGAACAAGGGTTAGGTCCTGAGTAAGGACTCCTTGGGCTATTTTCCGTATCAGATAAAAACCACAGTTTGTAATAGAACAAGGGTTAGGTCCTGAGTAAGGACTCCTTGGGCTATTTTCTGTATCAGATTTGTTTGAATTAATGAAGCTTGACAAGAGAGCATGGAGTTTTGACACATCAGAGATTCGTGTGATATTTTTTTCCTAGTCTGTCCTTTTCTTATGTGATTGTTCTCCTCTCAGTTATACCATTTGAATGTATTTATCTTCAGTGTTTGAGTAAATATTAATGAAAATAATTCATCCGTTGTTTGATGCTCTTTTCATAATATTAAAATGCTTGTCACCTCTGCCATCTAAAGCTGCTTTTGGATTCATCTTACAGTGGACTATTTTCTCCCTTCAACTTTCAAATACAAAGACAAACGTAGTGTCTTTTTTTACTGAGTGTCTCTTTTTACTGAGTTGTAAAGAGAGAGCCCTCTCTAGATTGGAAGGGCTGGCTTCCATTCTAAAATTTGGTCTGTGGTTACCTTTGATTTTTCCTCCCACATCCAAGGAAAATTATGAAGTGATAACACTTAAGAGGTTACAAAGGAGAGAACAAGAATAATACTAGGAGGTTAGGCTCAGGTAAAGCTTGATGAGGTATTGGGTGGAAAGATGCAAAGACTTGCTACGGAGAAGGCTTGATATAGCTCACAGTGAACTARGAGAAGTTCAAAAGGAAGAAGATGGATATGACTATTGATGGTCATGACAGAGGTTTAGAGAAAAGCCACAACAAGAGGAGAGAGGATGCCAAAGTAGTTGACAGAAAGATGAACCAAGAGGAGATTGATAGAGAATTTACTGAGGTAAGGGAAAGACTCGGTATAATTTTGAAATTGTTACASGAAAGAAATGAAGACCGGAGATGGGGTTGGAATGTGAAGAAGAAAGTTAAGTGGCCTATTATGCATTTATCTATGAATAAATTGATGCACAKGTTGAATGCTTCATGGAAGGAAGAGAAACTCAGAGGACAATAATGGAAGAAGAAGTGAAATGCTTCATGGAAGGAAGAGAAACTCAGAGGACAATAATGGAAGAAGAAGTTCACTTCTGTGAACCATAACAMARATCATTCCTTGGAGAGGATGATGATGGAGATGTTGAAGGGAGACATRTTGAAAGTCTAATAAATTTTCAAGAAATTTCAGAACATCATGTGGGGATGATGTYGGAGGAATCAAATGAGACCATGGAGTCTTATGTTTTTAAAACTAATGATTTGTGTGTGTTTACTAGTTGTGCAAAGGATAAATATGGACAATCATCTGGAACTATCATAAAGATTGTTGAAGGGATAGATATGCTTTCTAAAGGCATAGAACAGAATCAAAATTATGTTATGAAGAAATATGAGATATTGTTATCTCATAAAAATAGTCACGGAGAAGAATATACACAACTTGTAAATGAGGAAGTAGAAGATGGCAGTCTTATGAAGTGCTCAAACCAACACAAGGAGATGATGCCATATGAGACCCAAGAGTCTCATGGATTTGAAATTAATCATTGGTGTGTGTATGCAAGTTATGAAGAAAACCAGAAAGAGAGTGAAGGAATTAAAAATAAACATTCAAAGATAATGTTGAGATATTATGATGAAGAACTAAGGCTACTGAAAGAGTGGTTGATCAATTCAAGGATTGATGAATACTACATAGTTGTTGCAGGTACAAAGTCTTCAATGATACCTGATATAAAGAAAGAATTTGAGGCATCAAGGGAAGAAAAAATTGCAGACTTTGAATAGTATTCCCATGGACCCGATGACATCAAGGAAATGAAGACCAAGAAGTTGGAAACAAATATATGGAGTCCTTATGAAGGACATAGGAAGCAAAAGACAAAGTTGGACATGAAGATTGATGAGATGTGGATGTTGATGACAAAATTACCTAAAAGGAAGCATACTGAAGTAGGAAGGAAAATCAACATCAAAGTACAATTGACCATACAAGTTTGCATCAGCAAAGGAAATGGACAACTGCAACATAAAATTTGGAGGCCTAGAGAATTGAAGACACAACAATACAGAAGCAAGGAAACAATGCAAGTAAGCAACAACAACATAAGATTTGGGATATAGTAAGATGGAGGATAACAATGAAGACAACATGCAGCAGGACATGTGACAACATAAGCACTGGGATCAAAGGGAATGAAGTAATTGAACACATTACCAGGATATCATGAACATTTTTAACCCTGGGAGTCAGATGCATGAGCATTTCACCTCCAAAATCAACCATGTTGATTTGAACTAGGGGTATTTACATTTACTAAGGGAGTGGATTCCCTAAACTTCAAATTAATGTAATTTCTCATGTTTTAATGGGATTCTAGAAGGATAGGGTTTCTTTTCCCTATTTGAAGTGTAAAAGCTTAAATGAGAAATTAGTTGAGTTTAGGTAGATTATCCTAAGTATGGAGGATTTGATTCCATTTGATCCTTATCAATTGTAAAGTGCGAGAGTGCTATTATGGTTGTTAGTTGCATAATATTAGGGATTTGTTTATGGGATGGAAGTTGACATTTCATGATTAAAATTGTGTTACGAGGAAAATCTCTCTATGGCTAGGGGTAAACCACAACAGATGGAAATGACTACAGCAATCAACTCTAATCTCAGGTATGCTATATAAGAAAATATGTTAACGAGACAAGATAAAGAGCCTACCTCGTCCAGACGTTCGATGAAGTCCACCGTTGAGCACTTGACTCAAAGCAATACACCTGCAACTTGTCCTCAACAACCAAGAAACGTAAGCATATGGTGATTATATATAATGTTAGCACATTCAATAGCATAATCCATCAACATTCATAACAAATATTCCCATGGAATTATAATTCAAATATTTACAAGATATTAATTGGACGAGAAAAGAGTATTTCTGTTAAAATGTAATCAGCAAAAGTGAATGAATTACAAACTTCTGTGTCGGCAGGGTTCGGAACCGAGAAACTAAGTCCCTTCCAGTTGGGCCTCCACCACTTCAATCCTCCACCAAAGGCAAGCTCATATAAGAGAGACAATGAGGTTCTCAATCATGTAGGGAAGAGCTTGGGGGATGAACAATATGTTCAGACTTAAAAGGATAAAGGGATGCAGACTCAATATGAAGTGAATAATTTCTTCAGAGTAACTTTGCTCTCAAAGTTGAATTCTTCTCCCCTTTTCCATAGCTCGGATTTGTCCCATTTATATCCTTCAAGTGGAATTGAAGGGTCGAGTCAGAATGTTTCCAGTATATGGAAGGTCAAGGATCATGGATCTCGTGATGTGACATGGAAACCCGACACCATTTTTTAATTTTCAGCACAAAACCCGATGTACGCGGGTTGTAGTGGTGCAACATGCATATACGCATGATGTATAATAGTTAGGGAGCGTATATGTGGAAAAATATTTTTTTTAGCTCTCGGATTTTCAAAAAGGGACTTCAAGTCTGCATAGAGAAATGGAAAAAGGCCTTATGAGCAAATTGCATAGGGTGAGGCAAATCTTGCTATAACAAATTGTAATCCTTTGGGAAATCAGCAGGGAGGAATGTGTGTATAGACAGTGAGAAAGGGGAATTGAGTGTGTAAGAGGCTAAGTGTGGCCAACATGCCAATTAGAGGCCAACTGAATGTAAATCAAGCCAGAAGGGTGGGAGGCCTTGTATAATTGTGTACAAGTTCATGAATAGAATCTTTGTGTGTTTTATTGACTCTCTATGTCGATGTGAGATCTAGATATCTTATTATTCCATTAATGTTTGGTGTGATTAAAGTCCATATTGGACTCTCCTAAGTCATGTGTGTACAAATGTGAAGATCGTGATCACAGATCTTAAGGAATCAAGATCGAATTCCTTAGAGAACCAGTGAGAAAACCCTTTGTTACAGTTGGAAAGAACGAGAGTCGTTGATCATTGATCAATCGCATGGATCAACGATCCCAATTTATCATTGAATTTTTTGGATAAAGAATTGTATCGAGAAGGAGGAGAAGATTTGAGTTGACATATCTTTGTTGGGAATAACCCTCATCTTTTATCCTTATCAGATCCAAAAACGAGCACAGAAGTTAAGTCCTAAGGTGGATGTTGCAGAGAATATTCGTCCATCCATTCAAGAGCTAGATCAATGGATGACAATGTATCAGGAGTTAGAAGGTGCAAGGATATTAAAGGAGAGAGAGACAAACCCACATTAGAAGGAATCAATGACAGATATTAGATATGGGATGAGCTGCCAGATCAACGATCCTCATTAAGATGAACCACAAACAATGGAGGGTTTAAGTTGTTCGAGCCTATAAAACTCTCGAGGTCCCGATGGAGAAAAACATCACGCTGACATAAAGAAATCCACTGGGGGAGTGACACGTGGTCCATATAGAAGATGACACATGTTAAAGTCCATTTGGAAGATGGTGTGTGTGAAAGCCACGAAATGAGGTGACACGTGGAAGCCTAGTAAACAAGTGACACGTGGCAGGTCCATGTAGGTGAACCTTTGAATGTAGATCAACGGCTCATATTAGATCTTGAGTGCAAATCGATGACCCATATCATTATGGGCATCATCCCTCGACCATAGTGTTAAGAATTGGACGACGAAGATTAAATCTTTGGAATAGTAGATCGATGACTCTCGTCATTTCGTATTTCGACCATCGGGATTTTTGGTTGATAAAAAGTGTTAAAAGGCTCGACATCCTGACGCCGAGATATGTCAGGCTGACATCAGAGCCCACTCAGAAGACAACACATGGAAGCAAGGTTCCGGAGTAGTGAGGTTCCGTGGTGGCCCTACAAATTATATTAAGTTAAATTAAGGATAGATCAATGGTCCAGAATGGATCTGCGATCTAGATCGATGGTGATCCATCATTGAAAGATATCATAGCGGGAGAGATCGTGATTGTTGATCACCATTAGGATCAATGGTCCAAATCATTATGGACCGCAGCCTTTGTGAGTTTTAGAGTGTTGAGAAGGCATGGAGTCCTGATGTTCTGGGACTGCTATATGTGGCAACCATCCATTGAAGAACATAGATCAACGACCACCATCAGAGGGGAGTAACAAAACTGGAAGATCCACCATCGATCATAAGTTTCAAGGTTTAAGTGCTTAAGGGAATAAGCACCAAATCACAACATATGGTTGTGTGGACAAGAAGGAGCTTAGAGCCATACGATAGAAGCACTTGGGTTTAAGTGCAGGGTTCTAACAGTTGGTCACGAGAAGGATAAGTTTCTGTATTTGAGCATTGTAAGAGTATAGTGCGAGAACATAGTACTCCAGACTCTGTAAACAGAGGGAATTGGACCCGTATAATGAAATTGAGAGCATCTCGAGCTTGGAGTTGAAACATAGTTTACTTATAACTCTACACCTATGGGAAACTGACCTGGTGGGTCTCTATCACTTTGCCAACATGGGATCAAACATCAAACCACAGTTCCATACAATCCCCAACAAAATGGTGTAGCTGAGCGAATGAATAGGACACTCCTAAATATGCTTTGTTCTGTGAGTTTCTTCAAGAATGTTAAATTGACATTTTGGGTTGATGCAGTTCTATGTGTAGTTTATGTGAAAAATAGGTGTCCATCTCATGCTCTTAAAAACAAGACTCCATATGAAATGCGGTATGGCCACATTCCTTTGGTGAGGAATCTCATGGTCTTTGGTTCCACCTGCTATGCCTTGATTTCTAAGGAGAAAAGAAGCAAGCTTGATGCTAGGATTCAGAATTGAATCTTCTTGTGGTACTCAAATACCACCAAGGGGTATCGTATTTATGATGAGACAAACAAGAAATTCATCCTTTCCAGAGATGTGATCTTTCTTGAATCCACCAAGAAAGACAAAATTGTTGAGAGGCATCTTGATCATCTGGACAGATTCAGTCATGTAAATACATATCATGAATTCGATGATGAGATTCCACATATTGAAAGGGATCCCTATCTTGGTTCAATATATGGAATCTCCTTTTGAAGCACCATATTCCCCTCATGAAGAAGTTCATGCCACTCCATCTGAACCTGAAGTTTAGTTGGATGATGTGATCAAGAGGATTAAAAAGTTGAGGCTTGATGAGAAATCAACACCATCTCAATCAACTGAGCAACCTGGACCATCTTAGAAAGGTCCACCAAAATGGCTCACTAAAACACTTGAAAGTGTTCATCCTGACGAGGTTGGAAAGACAAGAACCAAATGTCCTCAAGACAAGATGGAGGTAATGTAGATAATTCAAATCAGGTGATGTAGATGACATGGATGTTTCATATGATTGTGAGTTGAATTTATCTACTAACCATGAACCGACTTCCTTTAAAAAATCCACTTCTCATGATGAATGGAAAGAAGCCATGCAGAAGGAATATGATGCTCTCATCAATAATGGGACTTGGAAGTTGGTATATCTTCGATTTGGAACCAAACCAATCAGCTGCAAGTGGGTATTCAAAAACAAGTACAGATCATATGGCTCACTTGAAAAGCACAAAGAAAGGCTCGTGGAAAAAGGATTGCATAGAAAGAAGGTGTTGATTATGAGGAGACTTTTTCCCCCATAACAAAATGGGCTACCATCTGCACTCTAAATTCCATGGCAGCACAAAATGGATGGAAAATTCATCAAATGGATGTGAATATTGATTTCTTGAATGAGACTTAATAGAAAATGTGTTCATGTCTCAACCAGAATTCTTTGTTATGAAGGGACAAGAACATAATGTATGGAAGCTCATCAAATCCTTATATGGCTTGAAACAACCGCCACGAGCATGGTATGAAAAGTTAATTGAGCATCTTCTGAAATTGAATTTCAAGCATTTCAATCTTGACGATGCAACTTTATTTTTCAAGAAAGTTGGAAAAAATGTTGTATATCTTGTAGTATATGTAGATGATATGTTGATAACATGGAACAATGAGAACTACATTGCATCTGTAAAGAAAGAGTTGAAGAAATGATTCGAGATGATATATTTGGGACATCTTCACTACTATTTGGGCATTGAAGTGATTCAGAATCCAAAGTACATATTCATCTCCCATAAGAATTACATTGGAGAATTGTTGAAAAAGTTTGGCATGGCTAAATGCAATTATGTTTCTACTCCAATGGAACATAATTTGAAACTCACATCAAAGAAGGGAATGAATTTGAGGATGCAACCAAGTATAGACTTGTGGGAAGTCTTATCTATATTACTACCACTAGACCAGACATTTCATTTGTTTTTGGGATTCTTTCTAGGTTCATGCAAAAGCCTTGTGAAGGGCATTAGTCTGTTGCAAAAATAGTTCTAAAATATTTGAAAGGAACTCAATATTTTGGACTCGAACACTCTAAGGTGGATGACTTCAACCTGATCAGATATTCTGATTCATACTTTGACGGAGATGAGGAAAATGGAGTATCAACTTTAGGCTATCTCATTAGTATTGAATCAACAACTGTCTCCTGGAGATTGCGTGAACAATCAGTCCCAACAGATTCCACAATAGAGGCAGAATATGTGGTAGCTACGGAAGCGACGAAGGAGATTGTGTGGCTCAGGAAAATACTTGAATATTTGCATGAAAAACAAGTAAATTCTACTCTTATAGTTGACAATACTTTTGCAATCAATTTGGCCAAAAACCCCAAATTCCATCTGTAATGTTCTTGACTCGGGTATTCTAGGAAACACGGCTAATGTGTGTGTAGAATTAATTGTCTATAGCTTATAAATGATCATACAAATAACAAATGCGATAAAGGACTGCAAAGTTGATATTATGATATCTCTGCGGAGTACAAATGCCGAATGCGGCTGAATAAAATGAATCGCTCGGCTAGATCAAAAGACAAAAGGATCTTAGCTGGAATACAATAAGAAAACTAAATGATAATACCCGGTAGTAGATAAGCATTGTGGGGTCAAAGGATGAGTTGGAACTATGGCAGCTCACATGGTAACTGCTGAAAGTCTCGAAAGTTCACCCTGGTGGCTATACCTCTCGCAAAGGCCTAGAAACTGTCCCAAATGGTGTGCCCTGCTCTAATTCTCAGTCCCGGTGACTGATCGGCCCCTCTGCTGGTGTGTCTGGATCTCGGATGGATCCCCCTGGGGGAATGCATCGCTCCCTCTCTGGAAAACTGCGCCCTAGTGATTCCACTATCAGAATTGGATAAGAAGTATCTCAAAATGATCGCCCTAACCTACTGGGAAATGGATTAGAAGGGTTTCCCTGAATCTGATCTGGTGCTCGCTCAGGAACCCCGAATGTGTCTGCCAAAAGTGTCACACTTCCAAGTCTGGAAAATGCACCCTAGAAGATTCCTCCGTCGGAATCTGACGAGGAACTAGGCAAAAGATGCACCTTGCCTTCCTCTCAACTGGGTTAGAGGGGAATCTCTGAACTCTCCCTGGATGGGACAAATCGATCCACTGAACCTCCTCAGAAGTTGCGCCCTCACCCTGGATAAGTGTGCCCTTGCTGTTGGACCTTGTGTAACCATTGTTGAAGAATGATGAAAGACCTGTGTGATCTTCCCGGTGACTAGGGTGTGTCTCTCAACACCGAAATCAGCCAACTGGTGTCTTCCTCCTGGAATCCACTAAACTATCTCTCCTGAGATGTGCCTCTCTCCTCAATGACAAGTCATAATTTGCATAATGAATGAATTAGGTCGATGACCCTTCTCTTATAGCTTTTCTAAACCCTAATTCACTGTTGAAACCCTAATTCATTGTTGACTTCCAAATTTAGATCGTTTGTTCTATTTTTAGCTCATAATGGCTTAAAAGCGCTTTTAACCACTTTTAGCTCAATGTCACTTTCGAAACATAACCCCTTTGACTGGAGTGACCTCTAGTAACCTTGCTTACCCCTTTTCTGGCCCTGGCTATAGTCTAACGGGGCGGTTTAGACCATTAAGCCTCCTCTCTGGAGCTCCTATTTGGAAAGGGACATTACAGTCCTCCCTTCCCGAAATTGCTTGTCCTCAAGCAATACCAATCTAGGGTGTTGCAACACCTGCTCGCTCTCCCAAGTAGCGCCCTCTACTGGAAGCCCTCTCCGTCTAATTAAACACTCTCTGATGACCCTGATCCTCAATTTCCATTCCTGGAACTCCAAAACCTCCTCTGGAACCAACTCCAACTGTCCCTCATCATCCAATGGGGGAAGCTCCTCTGATGTGATAATGAATTGTCCCACTGCCTTTTTGAGGCAAGATATGTGGAACACGTTATGAATCTTGATCCCCTCTGGAAGCTATAGCTCATAAGCAACCTTTCCTACTCGGCGCATGATCCTGTAAGGGCCATAAAATCTGGGCTTGAGCTTCTCGGCCCCACTCTTCTTCAAAGATGACTGTCGGTAAGGTTGGAGTCTTAAGAAAACCAAACCCCCAACCTCAAATATGTGCTCTATCATGTGCTTGTCTGCACTCATCTTATGTTTGTTCTGTGTCGTCTGCAGGTTTTCTTTCAGCAACTTGAGCATCTCCTAACTCTCTACGATCCAATCCTTGGCCTTGGGAGCTCTGCTCTCCCCGAAAACCAAGTCTACCAAAGTGGGAGCATCATATCCATACAATGATCTGAAGGGTGTCATACCAATTGACATGTGGAAAGTGTTGTTGTAGCAATGCTCTCCTAAATGTAGCCACTTGACCCATGTTTCTATTTTCCACCTACATAGTTCCTCAAATATCCTTCGACCCACTTGTTGACAATCTCGGTCTGTCCATCTGTCTGAGGGTGATAGATGGTGTTGGGTTTCAACTTTGTCCCCACCAATCTAAACAATTCTCTCCAGAATGTCCCCATGAACTGATTGTCCCTGTCACTGACGATGTTCTTCGGTAACCCGTGAAGTCTTAAGACCTCCTTGAAGAATAGCTCGGCTACCTGAATTGCACTGTACTATGTCGGTATGGCATAAAAGTGAGCAAACTTGGTCAATCTATCGACCACTACATAGATACATTCCTTACCATGGACCTTGGGTAGGCCTGTGATGAAGTCCATCGATATATTCTCCCATTTATGCTCGGGAATGGGGAGTGGCTGAAGTAGCCCTACTAGAAGAGCATGCTCTGACTTGTTCTGCTGGCAAGTCACACACTCACTGATGTGTCTCATAACATCATGTTTGAGGCCCTTCCATGAGAACCTCTCCCTGATCTGTTTGTAGGTTTTGAAAAACCCCTGATGTCCTGCCAGTGGTGAATCATGAACTGTTGTGAGGATCTTATTCTTGAGCCTCAAATCTGGCACCAAGTAGACTCTATCCTTGTAGAATATGAGATCGTCAATGACCCTATACCTGTCATCCTGTATCTTCCCATCCATAACCTCACAAGCGAACTTTTTCTTGGAATATTCCACTAAACAAGTGGGATTTCCAATCTGTTGAAATCTCCATCAAAGAACATGTCGCAAGTCTCCTCGATAGTGCATCAGCCATAATGTTCTTCCCCTTGACATACTCTATGTCGAAGTCGAATGCATGTACCTTCATCACCCATTTTTTCTAGTTCTCACTGAGGTCCTTCTTCTCAATGAAATACTTCAAGCTGTTGTGATCTATCTTGACCACGAATTTGCTGCCCACCAAATATTGTCTGAATTTGGTCAAGGCATGCATGATTTACAACATTTCCTGGTCATAAATAGAGTACAACCTCTCGAGTTGACTAAGCTTCCTGCTCTCAAATACAATGGGGTGTCCTCCTTGCATCAAAATTGCCCCAATACCCTCGCTGGATGTGTCACACTCTAGTACAAATGGCAAGGTGAAGTCTGGTAATGCTAACACTGGACAAGTGTCCATGACTTCCTTCATGTGATCAAAGGCTTTTTGTGACTCCTCGGTCCAGATGAAATCCCCGTGCTTGGTAAGATCCGTCAGCGATGCTCCAAGATGAGAAAAACCCCGGACAAACCCCCTGTAATAACTGCACAGCCCGAAGAAACTCCTCAACTCTGTCACGCTCCTGGGCGTTGGCCAATCCAGAATGGCCATGATCTTCTCCTGGTGCACCTGTACCCCTTGTGCACTGATGATGTGGCACAAGTAAAGTAGCTATGTCATACTGAACTAACACTTGGACTCTTTGGCATATAATTATTGTGCCTCCATGATGCTCAATACCTCATCCAAGTGCCTCATATGGTCCTGGCATGTGTTGTTGTAGACCAAGATGTCGTCGAAGAAAACCAAGATTGATTTCCTCAACTGATCCCTGAATATGTGGTTCATGCAAGATTGGAATGTAGCGGGTGCATTGGTTAGCCCAAATGTCATAACCAAGAACTCGAAATGTCTAAAGTGACATCAAAATGTCATCTTCTCTATGTTCTGCTCTCAGATGTTGATCTGATGATACCCAGAGTGTAGATCAATCTTTGAGAAGAAAACTACCCCATGCAGTTCATCCATCAACTTTTCAATGTGTGGGATAGGATACTGGTTCTTGATGGTTTTCTTGTTCAAGGCCTGGCAATCAATGCACATCCTCATGGTGCCATCCTTCTTTAGAACGAAGATAACTGAAGAGGCGAATGGGTTATTGCTCAGTCTGATGTGTCCCATCGCTAGCAATTCCTTGATTGTCTTCTCTATCTCATCCTTGAACCTCCTAGGATGATGATAAGGGGGTGTGATCATAGGTTTTTCACCCTCCTCCAACTCAATGGTGTGCTCAAACCCCCTATCAGGTGGTCTCCCTGGTGGAATCGACCCAAAAACATGTTGATATCATCCCAACAAATTCTTGATCTCTGTATGATACTGTTGTCGACCCTCTAAATCCTTCCGCGTAGTGATCAAGTAATCTGCAACATATGCTACCTCCCCATGTCTGAATATCCTCTCCATCCTCTTGGATGAAACTGTCCTGGGTGCTCCTATCGACATACCTCTCAGAACAACCTTCTTCCCATCACGGTCTTTGAACCCCATCTGGTTTGGTAATTAGTGGTGATTTTTCCCAAGGTAATCATCCACTGAACCCCCAACACCACATCTGTGTCAGATAGGTCAACCACATAAAATGTGTCTCTCACTGTGTAGTTGCCTTACTTTATCTCCAAGTCTGGAACTTTTTCTAGACATTCCACTGTGTGGCCATCTACTACTGCAACATCAAACCCCTCAAACTCCTTTGCTTGAAGTGCCTGTCTTGATACCAGTGAAGCGTCAATGAAGTTGTGGGTAGCCCCACCATCTATCAGGGTGATTTCCTGTTACCCCTGAATAGTCCCTCTGATCCGGAGGGTATCATACCTAGGAACACCAAAAAGGGTAGCTATGACTCCTCCCTTTGCTGGTTTCCATCTGTTAGGTTGCTCAGGCGGTTGTGGAACTACCAAAGGGTGGGCTCCTATCGGTGTCGATGGTCTATAGGGAGGTTGTTCCTATGTCTGTGCTGACTCCTCCTCTGAGCTAGTGGATCCACTATCCTGTTCCTCCTCCTCACTGTCCACATTGTCTGCTGCCACCTCAATATAATGAATCTCTCCCTTTCCCATGCACTTGTGTCCTGGGACCCAAGGGTCTCTGCAGTTGAAGCAAAGCTTCTTCCTCATAAGTTGTTGCCTCGTCTCATCATCTAGCCTCTCCTTGCCCTTCCATTCTCTCTGGAATGGCTTCTTGTCTCGATCCTTCCGAGGTACAAAGGGTTTGGAAAAGGGTTTAGTCTTTGGCACTGAGTCTTCCAAATCTCGAGTGCGTAGGATGGCATCCTCCAAGGTGGACGACCTGTATGCCTTCACCCATCCTCTCAAATGATCTGTGAGCCCCTCTGTGAATAGCATGATCAGCCTGGGCTCTGATATATCTGTCACTGCCATGGCTACCCACTGAAACTCCGTGATGAATGCCTCTTCTATGCTAGTTTGTCTCAACTGGGCTAGATCCCTCCTGTCAAACCTATCCATGAGTCTCTCTGTGAACTCCCTATAGGAAGTGATGCGACTGTGACCCTATGTCACCAATCCATGATACCACCACTCATGTGCCTCACCCTCCAAGTGTAAGGTCGCGAAACTAATGGCCTCTATCTCAATCATCTGATTGAGCTTGTAGTATGTATCTAGCTTCTATACCCAAGATATGGAGGTGCATTTAGATGATCTGTCGAAATAAGGTATGGTGAGTTTACCAAATTTTCGGATGAAATCAATGTTATGCCCCTGCTGTTATTGTGGCCCTCCTCTTTGTGGCTCTTTGGGGCGGTTCCTGAGTCTGAGTCCACAATACTCGACTAGGTTCATGTCCTAATGGAAGTCATGATCCAATGTTGCATACTCCCTCCGATACTCTATAATGTCCTCTGCATGAGTGGGAAACCTCTGTGCTATCAAAAATTATGCTACTACCGGGGGTGCCCTCTGGAAACTGGGAAACAATGGTCTGGGAATCCTACTCATAGAGGTGTATGTGCGAGTGGGTGACTCAGATCTACTGCCTGCCCCTGAGTTCCCTTGTGCTGCATGTGGGGCTTGTGTACCTAAGGTGCCTACTATAGCCAATCTATCAACCACCTATGCCAAGGACTGAGACATGGTCCGCTGACTAGCTAACATATCATTGATAACATGCATGAAGGTTTCCTCTGGTTCCATGGGGGCCTTGCCACTGCCCTCTGGTCGCTCATATCTGTCTCCTAGCATCCTCTCTGCCTTGGGCTTAGCCTCACGCTCTGCCCTTATCTTTGCTTCTCTGTGTGCCTCTTCCTCTTCCTCTGAGATGGAAGGAAAAGGAGGAAAGTCAGGCCTAGGCCTTCTTTCCTTACGCCTATTGTAAGTGACATATTCGTCACCTACATGCTCACGACCATCTGGGTCTTTTGTTGCACTCATTGTCTTTAGTCACAGTCTGGAAGGACTAAAGCTCTGATACCATTGTAATGTTCCTAACTCAAGTAGTATAGGAAACACGGCTAATGTGTGTGTAGAATTAATTGTTTACATCTTATAAATGATCATACAAATAACAAATGCGATGAAGGACTGTAAAGTTGATATTATGATATCTCTGCGGAGTTCAAATGTCGAATGCAGATGAATAAAATGAATCACTCGGCTAGATAAAAATACAAAAGGATCTTAGCCAGAATACAATAAGCAAACTAAATGATAATACCCGGTAGTAGATGAGCACTGTGGGGTAAAAGGATGAGTTGGAACTATGGCATCTCGCATGGTAACTGCTGAAAGTCTGCAAAGTTCGCCCTAGTGTCTATACCTCTTGGAAAGGCATGGAAACTGTCCCAAATGGTGCACCCTACTCTAATTCTTGGTACTGGTGATTGACCGGCTTCTATGATGGTGTGTCTGGACCCTGGATTGATCCCCCTGGGGGAATGCACCCCTCCCTCTCTGGAAAACTGTGCCCTAGTGATTCCACCGTCAGAATTGGCTGAGAAGTATCTCAAAATGATCTCCCTGACCTACTGGAAAATGGGTAAGAAGGGTTTCCTGAATCTGATATGATGCTCACTCGGGAAGCCCGAATGTGTCTGCCAAAAGTGTTGCACGTCCAAGTCTGGAAAATGCACCCCAAATGATTCCTCTGTCGGAATATGATGAGGAACCAGGAAAAATATGCACCTTTCCTTCCTCTCAACTAGGTCGGAGGGGAATCTCTGAACTCTCCCTAGATGGGACAAGTCGATCCATTTAACCTCCTTAGAAACTATGCCCTCACCCTGGATACGTGTGCCCTTGCGGCTGGACCCTGTGTAACTGCTACTGAAGAATGATGGAAGACATGTGTGATCTTCCCGGTGACTAGGGTGTGTCTCTCAACACTGAAATTAGCCAACTGGTGTCTTCCTCCTGGAATCCATTGAACTATCTCTCATGAGATGCGCCTCTCTTAATGACAAGTCATAATTTGCATAATGAATGAATTAGGTTGCTGACCCTTCTCTTATAGCTTTTCTAAACCCTAATTCACTGTTGAAACCCTAATTTGTTGTTGACTTCCAAATTTAGATCGTCTGTTCTATTTTTAGCTCATAATGGCTTAAAAGCACTTTTAACCACTTTTAGCTCAATGTCACATTCTGAACATAACACCTTTGACTGGAGTGACCTTTAGTAACCTTGTTTACCCCTTTTCTGGCCCTGGCTATAGTCTAACGGGGCGGTTTAGACCATTAAGCCTCCTCTCTAGAGCTCCTATTTGGAAAGGGACATTACAAATCTAACTAAGGACATCAACACAAAGTATCACTTGATTCAATATCATGTAAAGACCAAGACTATTCACTTAAGACATTGTTCCTCAAATGAGAAAATTGTAGACATCTTCACCAATGCGCTTGGAAGAGAAAAAATTGAGAATTTCATAATGATGTTTGGACTCACACACACCCCTTTGGATTAAGGGGGGGGGGGGGATGTTGGATACGTAATCCTTGGGATTGCATTCCTATGTAAATAATTGTAAATATGAATAGTCATATGTGATAGGAAACATCTTCATTTATAGAAGACTAATAGTCACAAGTTTATGTATTTATTAACCTACAATATAATACAATATCTATCATCATGGAGTTGTGATTTCATCCCATTGCTTGGCCTCACAACTTACCTTAGAGAATATTCTAGAAAGTAGTAGCAAGTGGAAAGGTCCATCTAGTTTGTTGTTAGCAATAATAAAGTACATTGGATATGGGATACAAAAAAGAATAGATTTAATCCAAGAAATCTGGGAGCATGCACATATCTCCACCAAATTTTCAGCGAGGATTACACATTTGAAAGAATATCTCCAAAAAGATATGAAAAACGATGAAGGTTTTTACAAAGACGTAGGAACATTTCTGGATAAAGTTTCAAGTTTAAGTGATATCCACATAAGAGAACAAAACCTTCCTTCTAACATCCGGATAAAACAAATTAATGCTTGTTGGTTGAAAAGAATAATTTTTTTAAGAGAAATGATAAATGAGTTAGATGTTGTGAAGAGTAAAAGAGGTGACCTTTTCTTTAAACTTGTTTATCTCACAAAGGAACTCGACAACCCAAACTTATTTATGGACACAAGACTTTTATCTAAAGTGCAATTACTAGAACAACTTGATGTATTAAAAATTACATGGGCAAGTGAGTTCATTGACTCAATAAAATTCTCCGAGGAAGAAATTGAAAGGTGGCTAGTCAAATATATCAACATAAATGATCAGGTAGATGACATGTTGCACCAATTAAGTATGGACCTAAGAGAGATGCAGAATGATTTGTTTGAAATAAATACCAAACATGGGATCATGGTGGCCCCCATAAGGGAATACATAGAAGAGTGGCTAAGAAAATATATAATCAAGATCACCGAAATAGATCCGCAACAAGCGGTTACAATTGATATCCCACCTCCAACACATCAACCATCTACAAAAGAGGCACCAACAAGCAAGTAAATGATTCAAAAGAATTTTCATCTCAGCGAGTCAATTAGCAATCATATTCTGTGCTTGTTAACTTTCTTCGACAATCATTTGTCATATTGGCTTCCAATTCCCAGTAATTTGTGTAACCAAGGCTGATCCTTAACTGTTTTTCTTTTATCTTCTAGGTATTTTCATTTCATGGTCCGCGAGGGCCCCATCCCAATCTTGTTTGAAGGACAAACACAATATTTTATTTGTATTCCAAGACATTACTCTTTTATTTAAAGACATATTATTTTTGGCGTTCCTAGAGAACTAATTTGGGATGTAACATTAATGTAATCTCAAGACTCCGATTTAAGCATGAAATTTCAAATGTATGTCTATCAGAATCTTATTTGTGCTTAATAAAATGATCATTTAAAGTTATCTTCCATATGTGGTCCATACTTTATTTTTCCTATCCTTGAATATTGTATTATACTTTGATGAATTTTGTGATGGAAATGTCATCTTATTTTACTGCACACTCTTTTGGTTTATGATCCCGTAACATATCATAAATATTTACTTTCTATAAGATACCTGGTCATTTCTCATGTATTCTATGCATGTGAATATTTCTTTCAAATAAGCTTGGTCCTTCTGAGGTATTTTGTTCATATTCTTGCTTGTTGTTTGAAAATAGAGAAGTATCACCTCTTTAAAAATGGAGGGTGATTATATCCTTATGAGGTTGACTCAAAGATTGTAAAACAATCTTTTAAATCCACGGAACTTTGCATCATTTAGGGGTGCTATATTTTGTTATAACATGTATCACATCATATTTGAAAACCCAAATAATATATCTCATATTAAACTAGAATTATATGAAATGCAAAATCATATTTGGTTGGTTTTAATTTATTTGAGATTATGATAAAAGGAAAGTCGATGAATATAATATTTATTAAAAAGTGTATAACGAGATATGAATATTGTGTACATGTATTCTTTCTTTTAAAGAGTATAAAAGGACAATGATATTATTTTAATTCTTTATTTCAAGAAGTATAAAATGACAATGATATTATTTTATTGAAACATTTATTATGAGAATATTATTTTAAAATTTCAAAATACTTAATTATGGGTTATTATCCACCATTTAGAATGTGATAAATAAACTTATTTTAACTCGAATAATTCCATCTCAATCATAAGGGATAATGCCATCCTTTAAAATATAATTGGTTCTTTTAAAGTTGACGTTAAATTCTTTTTTGTTTAGAGACTCATTTTCACCTTAAAGTTTTCCTTAATTTGAAGATAAGTTAGAAATTTGGGAAATTTATATCTCCAAGTTATTATATTCCTACTTATTAGCTAGGTTAGAATATCCCATTCCTATAAGTGGTATCCACTGACTCCACCATGTCTAAAGCTAAATATTGAGGGAGCTCAAGATGAAATCTAGGTAGAGCAAGGATAGGAGGAATCATCAGAGATTGTTGTTGATCAACATTCATTGGTCAATGTTTGTGTACTTTGGTCCCATACTTATTCATTTTTATTTTTTTGTATGTCCCATACTTTGTCATTTTTTCTATAATGTGGATTTTGGGGAGACTACCACTTAGTCTGCAGGTATGCAAGTCCCATACTTAGTTTCTTTTTTCATTTTCTCTCACTACTCTGAAACTCCAACACTTAACCTTTTCTCCTATTGTAGGAGTAAAATCATGCTTCAGAAGGTCTAAACCTCACAACCCCACAACCCTCATAAAGCACTCCCCACTTCTGCATTATTCATAATGAACCTCTTTTGATACTTAGTTGATTTTCTTGATTGTGGATGCGAGAGTCCTTCCCTCATCTCCACCTTACATCCCCACCTCGTAACCATGCATCCTACATTTCTACTTACTCCAAAATGACCCACATATTTTCGGAGCCCGCATAATCGACTATTTTGGTACTTAGTATATTTCTTGATTGCAAATGCGGGAGTCTCCCTCATACCTCCCCTTCGATCATCTACATCCCACAACCCCAAAAACCTGCAACCACTAAAACACATTCTCCATCACTCACTTTACACCTCCAAACTTAACCATTTTCCATTTATCCTAGTACATATTTGTATTCCCCGAGAACATTTATGATCTCGCTACCACACCGACTAGCTCACGATATGAATTAAAACCATTATTTAATAAACGATATTCTCGTAAAATCCCCACCTTAAATCCTAATCACATCATACAATTAACAATTTTGAACTAAGAGATATATTGTGTGATATTAAGATAATACATGGAGAATTTAGTAAGAAATTAAAACCTCATTGTAAACTCTTGCTTCGATAGAACCGCCACCTTTTCATTATAATCAACCTCTGTTAAATATGCCTAAAAAGAAAAAAATAACTCTATTGTGGAGACACTATAAATACAATAAGACATGAGGACCATTCATTTTAGTGGTTTGAGACATTCAAATGGTACTCAAAACTTCCACCTGAAGAGAAAAAATTGATCAAAGTTTGGGTTTATGGGATATCATTGGTCAAATCTATGTTAGAGGTATCAGATTTCAAGGAATTGATCCTCTAGTTCATGGATAAGTTCAATAGTGAAAAGAGGACAATTCAATTGCAAGGGAAGACACCTATTTATTTATCACCCATGGTGTTCAAGAAAATGTTCATGCTCCTAGAGCCTACGATGACATTCAAACGCTCTGAAGCAGATGGTTTCCTGAAGGGCAATCATGGTGGAACAAAAATATAGGACAAATTTCTCCTAAAGCCATCAAACTACTTTGAAAACTCTGCCCCAATTAGAGGTATGTTCTCTGAGATAACCCTATAAATATTTTGCATGGTTGTTCACTCAAATCATAAGACATGAGTCCATGGCCACTATCCAAAAATATGTTTTGTATGTCTTGTATCTCTCAGTTCATGAGGATATTTTGTTTGATTAGGCTCAAATCATCTCGAGAAAATTTTCTTTTCAACATGGAAATTTCCAAAAGACCAAAAAATCCTTTATGAGTTCCTATATGATTTTTGCAATTGCATACTATCACATTTTTTAACACTTGCCTCGTGCAAGAAATGTAGAATTTGGTAAGGACCCAGTTCAATTATGGTATCCAGTATTGTGGAAACACAAATCCCCGTATCATTTCTATAAAGTTCACAATGCCTTTTTGCCTACCTTTAAAAAGCTATTCTATGGTCCTACCACATCGATATTATCTATAGAATATGTTTCCTTTCTGGCAGGAAAAGGAATTTTCAAAACTCTGGACAACTTCAGTTTCATTAGATTTTATAGTTTTCAAGGAAAATCTTATCTACTTCCTTTCTATATATTTGACAAATTATTTATTGTTAAAGTCACAATATAAGTTATGGGCACATTTCTTCAATGAGAAGAGGAAGAACCAATTCACTCCATTACCCTAGAGAATTTGAGAGATCATAGTTAAAAATATCTCTCATTTGGATGAACTTGCTATTCAATTTGATAACTTTAAGTTAAGACAAATTTATGAAATTCAGGGTTGTGACCCTAATGAATTGTTCACAACACACATTTACACCATTGGCTATTGTTAGTCTTTTATAAATTCCACACAATTTAAACAAGGAGGAGGGGATAACCAAAACCCTCTAGAGGTAGCTCCCAAGAAAATTCATGATGATCTTGATAAATTGGTCAATACAAATGACTAATATAAACAGAGGGTAAGAACCACGAGAAATGGTAACCCTAATCCAACTCACCCAATGTATCATAGAGAAGGTCTTCAACAAAGGAAAGGACTCATGGAAACAATTGTGAAAAAAATGATTCCCATTCCAGAAATTCTGGTGATGGAGGCGATAAAAACCCTTCTAAAGGAGATATTGGAAAATCACGCATTGTACCTGTGCGACTAAAAAGGAAAAGAGATGTAATCCAAAAGACAGGGAAAGAAGTACCTAAATATGACATGGAAGTAGATATTGTAATAGGAGAACCCGATTGGGCCAAGAAAATATTGATTGTAACACAGAAATAACAAATGAAATGACTTGTCAGGAGCCAGTAGTCTTCCAAGAATAATCTGTCACACTGCACCACGTGGCCTTCAATAAAAATTCTAGAAAATTGTTAACTGAGAAAATAATTTTGAAAAATAAAAAAGTTGTTGAGAAGTGGAACTCAGAGATTTATATACAAGGAGTGACACCCTCTAAAGTCATGCAATTCTATGAAGCAATTGGGGAAGCACTAAAATATTCAATCGATGAAATTGAGAAGGAAAACCATGTTTTGAAAGAAAGAATAAAAGAATTAGAGAATTTCTTGTTTCCAAAGCCCTTGTTCCTTGATCCACTTGATGTCATATGACCTCTCAACAGTTTGGAAGATGTACCAGAACCAAKTTCTAGAGTAAGAAGTGMCTCAAATATGTTGGCAACTATCATAAGGTACATTGAAGATAATATACAAAAGAGAATTGCTCTAATTGTGGAAATATGGGAACTAGCTACTAGTTCCACAACASTCTCTTCAAGGATTTTGAACTTTAAAGAATATCTCTAAAGGGRCTTGGATAATGAAGAGAAATTTTATAATGAAGTTGTAGGTACTTTTTTYGCTAAAGTATCAAACATGAATGATATGCATAGAAGTGAGCAAAATCTTCCATCTAGAACCTGATTAAAGAAAATAAATGCAARTTGGTTGAAAATAATTGAATGTTTAAAAGAACTACTTAATGAGTGYGATCTCATAAATTCCAAAAGAAGTGGTTTTTTTTTAAAGCTTGTTGATTTAACAAAAGAGACGAGGGGCCCACACCTAATAATGGATTTAATATTGCTTTCATAGAATCAGTTACAACGGCATCTAAAGGCCCTTAAAATTTCAAGGGTAAATGAATTTAATGAATTCACTGAATACTCAAAAGATGAAGTGGAAAATTGGTTGATCCGTTATGTGAATAAAAATGAAGATGTCGAAGATTCATTACCCCAACTAAGTTTTGACTATAAAGATATTGAGAAAGAATTGTTCAATGCAAATATCAAACATGAAACAACGGTTGCTCCCATGCATGAGTATATCGAATTATGGTTAAATAATGCGTTGATCAAAATAGAGCCAGATCAACAAAAAATAGTTACAACCATTACAAATCCTACAACCCACTAGCCTATAAAAGATACATCAACCAACAGAAAACGTTCCTCTGATCTTCCATCATAGTAAGTCAAGTAGTCACTTTGTTTTGCTTTCAAATTTATTTCTTTCCCAATTAACATTCATCCAATCTTTCTTTCATGATCTGTGAATGTTGAAGTCAATTCCTTACTTCCTTTGTCTCTTTTCTTCCAGGTCTTTTCATTTATTGGTCCATGGGACCCCCATCTCAGTCCATTTAGGAAAAACACATTTACTTTTAATTGTATCAAACTTTTAAAAGACATCTATTATTTCTTTTGAGATTCCCAAAGAACTATTCAGGACATTACATTAGTGATCTCTTAGATTTTTAATTTTGAGCATGAGACTTCAAATGTATGTCTGTCAAAATGTTTTTGGGTCTTAATTGAATGATCATTTAAAGTTATTTTTCATATGTGGTACTTATATTTCCCTTATGCTAAATGATGTTCTCTACTTTGCTTTATGCTATGATGGAAATGTCATTGTGTGAGACTACTTATTCTCTTGGTTTATAATCTTGTATCATATTGTGAATAATTATTTTTTGGGAGATGATTGGTCCTTTCTTAGGTATTCTCTACATGTGAATATTTACTTCAACAATAATTCTGGTCCTTTCTGAGGCACCTTTTATATTCTTTTATTTTATTAAAACAAATAGGAGTGCCACCTCTCTAAAAACGGAAGGGCTATCCTCATGATGTTATCTTAAATACCTTAAACAATCTTGTAGATCAACAATTTTCTAGGAAATTCTATTTCCTATCATACCCAAACTATAGCTTTATCTTAAAAATTTGTGGTGATTATGGATCTACAAAAAGAAGTAGATCTATCAAAGTAAATGGGAATCGAGATCTTACAGATAAAAGGTGATTCCAAGTGTATCATTGAGTAAATCAAACAGTCCCGGATCGATGGCATTGTGCATATCTCCACCACAAAATGGAAATTGTTTCATCCCCTTAAATATACATTGCAAATGAGTTTAAGCTTCACAAAGATGAAATTATGAGACACCTAAAGAGTTGGGAATTATACCATTGATGGACTAGCAAACATAAGTACAACTCTGAATTCCAAGAAGTACAATGGAATGACCATCTAAGTAATACAGGTTATATCCCTATATAAATGGAACATATGATAAAAATGCAACATGGAAGAGGAGGAAGTGACAAACTCAACATATCTACCATGAAGAAAAAGAAAATTCACAGATGAGAAGGAACAAGGGACAAGGAAGGGAAGTCACCATCTCTCATACACTAGATGAATCACATAAACGTACTTTCAAATAATATAGGATATACGAAGTATCATTGGAGTGTAGGTACATCTCTGAATTGGGGTTTCCAATAAGTACAATAGAATGACCATCTAACTAACACATGTTTGAAACCTATAGAAGTAGATTATAGCATAAATGCAATAAGGAAGATGAGGCATTGATAACTTCAACACATCTACCAAGACGAATATCAAAATTTATAGATGGGAAGGAACAAGGGACAAGGAAGGGAAACCACAATCTCTCATACACTCGATAAAGCACATCCATGTCCTTTAAACAATCAAGGATGGTAGTGAGTATCATTGGAGAAAATGGGCGGAAAATGCTAGCGAGATCTTATAGAAATCATTCCTGGAGTAAGGATATTCATCGTTAGACTAACAAGGGGATGAATGAAATGAATCTAGGAAGCAAAGGCTTACATGTAATTTTTTTCTACACTAGGGAAATTAATGCAAATAAGAAAATTTCACCTCTTTCTTAGATGTTTCTTGAATCTTAACCCTACGAATTTTCATCCTTTGGGATTCTATGAAATATAAATAAAATAGTAACAACAACATACAATATTTCACCTCTTAACAACCCCAATCAAGAATGCAATCCAAGAGAAAAGATACCAAAGGGTGCCAACAAGTTTCAACCCTCTAGGGAAATCTTATCATGCATTCAATATATATGAAATTCACTTTATGAGAGTTGTAATTGTAGTAGTAAATATTCCATATCTTATTCAATATTAATATTGAATCACTTAATAATTTAAATGTTAACTTATGTCAAATCAAAAAGACATATTAGTGGTGGAAATTACCAAACCATGAATAAATGGATGGCTAAAACTCAAATCTACAATAAATACAATTTTGGACAACTGAAAACTTCATATATATATATATATATATATATATATATATGAACATATTGTAGTTTCATGTAAGTCATGAACATATTGTAGTCGCATCCCAAGGCTAGTACAATCCTCT
>ML846676.1:48253-64429 GCA_009831015.1 Picea engelmannii
ATTGCCTCATGAAAAACAAACAGGCGTTATTTTTTTTTATCAGGGCGAGAAATAAGGTTACGAAGAAACCTGATTGACTTTGTCACAGGAGAATTGACTGCAAGTGAATTGTAGAGGGCATTCTCAAGTTCACTTGGGTTCGGTCTTCTTTTGAACGTTGAGACACAATTGTATTTGTCTTCCTGTTTCACAAAAAGAAGCCATGGATTGCTATTGGGAGCGCCGCTCTTGACATACCTGAAAACTACTCCTTCAGTTTTGCTGAAGAACCCCTGGATGGCCAAAGCAGTAAATGAATACACAGGTTCAAAGGATGAAAGGAAGCCGCTATTTGCTTCAGACTCCTCATCCGCAGACCAATTTGGGTTGAATAAGACCACAGGCCTTGGACTAGCCTCTTTGCAAATAAGTTCAATAGAAGACAATTGCAAAATCCCCGGTGTCACAAAGAAAAGCACATCTGTATCTTCAACAAACCCTAATTCCATGTCTGGATCTGAAATATCTAAATTCGTCACATAACCTTTTTTTTCAAAAACTTGACTACCCAAATCCTTCATTGAAGAATTTGACCAAAAGATTGAAATTTTGGTGGGTTGCCCCTTCTTTTTCACCGAAAACCCACCAAGAATCTCAGCAACCAGAGAGACGAGAGCAGAAAGGGAATCATCTACGATGGGCAATTCAGTTCTCAGCCTCACCTGTCTCTGTTTCTTCTGCTGCTTCACAGAAGGCCCCAAATTCTTCAAGGGTTTTTCCAAAAGAGTAGAGAGGCATTCCCTCATTTGTTTAACTGCCTCGTCCTTGCTTGAAGGTGGTGGGTTCGACTCTCTCTCGCTCTCTATCAGTTTGTTACTCACGCACAGAACTTTAAGCTTCTTACCAGAGAAAGATAAGCGAGAATTAGAACGAGCATAAATTGGAAAGAAGCCGGTACCTTGATGCAATGCGCTGCAAATCAATGCACTGCTACGAGAAACGGATATTGGAAAGCATTGTGAGGAAAGCCTGAAATTCAGAGCTGTGGAAGCCATTTGGTAATACGTTTAAACGGTCTAAAGTTAAGACATTAGAATTATTCACATCCCGAGAGTATGTAGGTGTCGAACGAAAAGCTATGTCAGATAATAATTCACATATATCTTTCCATAATAACATTTTATAAAGGTTATTATAAAACGAACATTTTTTTTTGTTTTTTTTTTTTGGATCTAGGGGCAAGCGAGGTTCAAGTGCTAGTGCCAACATAACCGAGATGTATAAGGGGGCGTCTATTCTTCTAATCTTATCACAACGGGAGGTTCAAGTGCTAGTGCCAACAGAACCGAGATGTATAAGGGGGCGTCTATTCTTCTAACCTTATCACAACGGGTCATAGTCTCATTAGGGATTTGAACCCGAGTGAGGAGAGTGCAAGCACAAATTCTCCATTGTTTCGTCAAACCCCGACCTATAAAATGATCATTCTTATTTTGGAAAAGACCACATTTAGTAGGTATTCTAGACCTAGCATCATGCTCTACTCTAGGATAGTAATGGCAGCCCTTCGACATCGATCGTCGTCTTTCACCCTTTCCATCTTGTTAACCTAACACTCTATACACCTCCCTAGGTCCTCATTTGCAAGTCCCACCTAACCTTCCTCATGATGACAATATCATTTCCCCCTCCTCAAAATGACCATCCTATAGTACATATCCCTCACTTGTCATCATTGCTAGAGCTCAATCAAAGTTCCCCCTACCTATCTACCCTACCACTTCATCATCTTTGGCTCCTATGCATCATATCCAGATTGATTATTATCCTGTGGCTATAACCCTTCTAAACTTCCTACCAACTGATTTGGTTCAAGTTTTATCAAATTGGGATTCACCCACTTTTCCATACAATAAGTTATTGGTCATTCCAACAATGACTAAGCGAAAAAAAAAACCCAAGCCCAAGTGCATAAATACCCAGTGAGGAGAAAGGCATCTTAATGTTCTAGACGAGGAGGTTCAAAGAACCATCCTCCTTTACTCCTCTTGAGCCTTTATCAAACATTTAGTGGAGGACAAGAGCTATCTGAAAAGGCCTTAAGAGGTTGGGTGGTAGAAAAATGGGCAAAGACATTAGGATATGTCCCTAAGTTACACTTCGGCTCGAGGGGTTTCATGACATTCCTCTCCAAAACTCAACAAGATTGTAATAGAATCGGAGTTGAAGGTCCACACTTCCATAATGCATCATGCCTATTCATTATGGATTGGATTCAGATTCCCATATGAACCAAGCTCCCCTATCTACCATTGGAATTTTGGACTCCAAGTATTCTCAAGCAAATAAGAGATAAACTAGAGACATTCATAAAAGTTGACAAACATACTCTAAAGATGGACAACTTAGTTGTTACAAAAATCTATGTAGAAATGGATTTAAATGAAGGCTTCCCATAAGGCATAGATTTAAACTACGGAGACAACACACATTGGTGCTAGACTTTGTGCATGTTTCCTTCAAATGTAGATTATGTAGGGAGATTGGGCATCTACAATACACCTGCCCCGTGAGAATAGTGTATGGCAAGCAACTGGAGGAACATGAAGAAGAGGAGCGAGCAACTAGTAAGCCTTACAACCCCACTTTCTCTAGTGGTGAATCCTTAAAAAGACAAGACATTGAAAAATCTCATGTCAATCGCAAACAACCTTCTCTTACCCCCTCCTCCTCCAGATCTATCCATACTACAAGAACACTAGAGGACTTATCCCATGTCTCAAAAAAATTGAAAGAGCATCTGAAATGGAAATCACAAATCTCATAATTTGGGGTTCAAACATCCTACACCCATCACCGTTGTGCACCCCTCCCCCCAAAAAAATAAAAATCTCTCCCCCTATCCCTTCCTCTTGTGTTATCTTTTCGAAAGAACCTCCCCTCTCCTCCCTCGACCCTAGTCGATCTTGATCCCTTGCTTGGGGATATTCCATGGAATTCACCACTCTCAATCCTCATCCTTCTTTGAATCAAGCAAATCTATGCATCGCTTCCACACTCACTCCAAAGCCAAGAAACTCTCTCATCCCCCCTCATAAGTCCTTTTGGGAGGCCTTGAAACGACTCCTTTTCATGGGCACGAAAAAGGGGGCAATGGGAATAAAGTCTAATACAATGAAGGCCATAACACAAGCAGACATGGAGGTACAACAAGGTCATCAACAAATGATTATTCGAGCACTTAGAGCAATGGAATCCCCAAAGGAGGGTGAGAAATGATATTGCTCTCCATGAACAATGGGTGCTAAGGATCAATGCAAAAAATGTGATCCCTCCATAGGATTCTAAATGTACATAAGCTTGATGTTTTCTTTGTTCAAAAAAACATGTTATCTAAGACTCCATGTAAGCTCTCCCTCTAAAAGATGTTCCTAAATTGGTCCTTTGAATGTGTCAACTTAAAAGGCTTTTTGGTAGCATGGAAGAACTCATATCATCTCATTAGTAGCATAAAATATCTTCATTATATGTATATCACACTATTTTATAGTGAGCCCAACCAAATAATAGACCTCCTAAATGTTTATTGGCCCTCTTAAAACAAGTAGGAATTTTGGATGGACCTATATAATTGTGGGTTACTGGAACCCCGAATCTCATCCTTGGGGGGGCCTAAACTTGATCATGTTTGGTGAGGAAAGATGGGGCCCTAGTGCCAAACTTGGCACTATGGTAGATTTTTGGAGTGGATTTTTTGAGCAAGTAACTCTTGTAGACAATGAGCTAGCCTCCCTCCTTAGCACATGGACAAATAAAATATCAGGGGCAGATTATATGGCCAAACAACTTGACCATTTTCAAGTAAAGGAATGTTTCCTTTATTATTTTCATAGATACAAGTCCAAAATCTTTGCTATTGGAAGTTTTGATCATTTTGCAATAGTTTTGGAGTTGAATAGGACCCCTCATCTTATATACATTGATCCAAACTCCCTTATGGGCATATGGACAAATAAAATATCAGGGGTAGATTATATGGGCAAAAGACTTGGTCATTTTCGAGTAAAGGAATGTTTCCTCAATTCTTTTCATAGATACAAGTCCAAAGTCTTTTCTACTGGAAGTTTCCATCATTTTGCAATAGTTTTGGAGTTGAATAGGACCCCCTCCCAAGCTCCATCGCCCTTCAAGTTTAACCCACATTGGCTCTCCCACCTTAGATTATATTCAATAGATCACCACAGCTTGGAGGCAACTATCAAGAGAACAAGGGCATCTAATGCCACAATTCCAAAGAAATTTGGTTAATATAAAAGGTGTCTATAAATAATGGTGCAATGAGAAACTTTCGGTGACTCTACAAACAAACTCTCCTTGGTGGAACAATAAATAACTTCACTTCATGAATAGGCATGTCATATCAACCCTTCCTTGGAATGCCAACTAGAACCACCATATCTAGATAAAGAAAGGCATGTGCTACTTGCTTGGGAAGAAGTTCGCTAGTGCTTGAAAAGTTGAGCTATATGGTTACAAGAGGGGGACCAAAATGCCACCTTCTTTCACAAATAAGTTGCAATACTCAAGGCATATAACACAATTTGGAGTATCATAGACCATATGGGAACCTTATGTGGATCATTTAACACTATTAGTAAAGTGGGGGTCTCTCACTTCAAGTCTTTGTATACTCAACCCCCAAGAGAAACCTTGAGGAGCATATTGACTATAATCGCTACTTTCCTCTTCTGGATAGATGAAGATGCAAATGGTTCCTTGACGCCATTGATCTAAATGGAAGAACTCAAATGGGCCCTACTTGAAATGCAAAACGATAAGTCCCATGGACTAGATAAGATTCTAGTCGAATTGTTCAAAGCACTTTCCTTGGCAGAAAATTGTGGGTTATTTTTTTCAGGGTAGAGATGTATTTCGACGTCTTAAAGCTATAGAGATATGTTGTCCTACTTGAAATGCAAAACGACAAGTCCCATGGACTAGATAAGATTCTAGTCGATTTTTTCAGAGCACTTTCCTTGGTAGAAAATTGTGGGTTATTTTTTTCAAGGTAGATATGTATTTTGACGTCTTAAAGCTATAGAGATCTGTCGTTCAACGCATAAATCCACGGTCGGGGAAGCATATACGCATGAACTACAAGTGGTACTTAAGCGCACATTGTTGGCCACCTGTGTAACCCATGTTGGTACCCCTTCGAGTGGTAACGCACCGGAAAACACCTGTATACGAATCATCCTAGATATCATGAAGCCCTCTGTAGATAAACCAATCAGCTGCCTAACTGCTATAGTGCCACCGAGAACAACACTTGAGAAGATACTCTCTAGTACCTGGGTAGTCGAGTAGTACGGCTAAGGGCACGGTCTAGCCTCCTTAGTTAGTGCCCTGAGATATTGGGTTCAGTACTACTGTTGGACCTTGCACGTATATTAGAGAGTTATAACATAGGGAAAACCTTGTCTATAGAAACCATGAATACCCTAACCCTTGGGACAGAAACATAAACATAGCAGACAAGATCTATTTCCACGCAACTTTACCTCTTACATTCTGGTTGCAAAATTACTACACATTTTTTCCTGTTAAGAATTTGGATTCCTCTCTTCACCCCAATCGCAGTCATACCTATCATTTTTCAGCAAAAAAAATTTGTGGACGCGACCCCCTTATTTGGGACTTACCCATTGGATTCCCCTCGTCGCCCTAATCGTCGTGATACCCTTCACCCATAACCCCTTTTTCTATGTGGTCCCACCTGCCCCTTTCTGGTTCCCCCCTTCATCATGGCCCAAACTCATAGCTAAGACCTTGAAGCCTGCCTCAATACCTTGTCCTCTGATTTCGTAGAGGCCCAGAAGGAAGCGCGACAACTCAGTGCCAATATTACCACCATCAATAACAAAATGCATTCCACCATAGAAGCAAAAATGGAAACCCTGAAACATGACCTCTCTACCCAGCTTGAATCCTTTGTTGACCAGATCTGCACCAAGTTGAATATCACTAGAGACCTTACGTCCTTTGACCCACCTTTCCACCTGAAGGTGAAACTTCCTCCAATTCCCAAACTTTTCAGCCCCATCACTTTCAGCGTGGCATACGCCTTCCACGAGTGCATGTGAACAAATTTGATGGCTCGGATCCCACTGGGTAGGTAACTCAAATGGAACATTATTTCTCTTTGTACGACATTATGGATGAGTTGGCCAAACTCCGGTATGGTGTTCTTCATCTAGATCAATAACGTTGGTAATGGTAGCAATGGAGAAAATATGTCGGCTAAGAGTATGTGGCTTGGAAACAATTTTTTGCAGCGATTTATGAACACTTTGACACTGACACCCACCATTTAGGTCGTTTCACAAAGTTGAAACAAATTGGCACAATGGAAGACTTTATAACTGCTTTTGAGCGATTGGATTTCCACATAGAGGGCAGTCTGATGCATTTTTCTGAGAATGATTTATCAGTGGTGTCAAGGATGAGATCTGTGCCCATGTCCTCATGGCTCGCCCCCAGAGTTGGGTGGAAGCTACTAAAATAGCTAAGGAAACACAACATGTTGTCTCTTCTCAAACTAGAAAACCCTCCTTTATTCCTCGCCCTAAACCAGTCACTCCCATTCCTCCTTCCACTCCACTAGAGATCCATAAATTGGCTCGGGCATAAATGGTTGAATGCCAACTCAAGGGCCTTTGTTATAATTGTGATGACAAATATTTTCCTAGGCACAAGTGTAAGGAACAAAATCGTTTTATGGCCATCTCTGAGGATGTTTCTAAAGAAGAGGTCGAGGCTCCCCCTGTGGTTGAGTCACTTGAATCCACTGACTTGACTCCACCCTCAAACCCCCTAAATGTTGAACCAATCATTTCCCTGAATTCTCTCAGTGGCTTCTCTGCTCCCCAAACCCTCAAGCTAATTGGTTATATTAAGCATCGAAAGGTCATCATCCTCGTTGACAGTGGAAACACCCATAATTTTATTCATCGTCGCATTTCCCAAGAAACTAATTCTATATTCAAGCAATCAACAACTTTCAAATCATGATTTCCAATGGCAGGTCCATGAAATGTGGGGGGGCGTTGTGAAAATGTGTGTCTCCAAATAGGTCAGTACCACATGAAATCTCATATTTTTGCTATCGACATGGGTGGTTGTGACATTGTGTTGGGTGCCAAATGGTTAAGGACTATGGGCCCCATTCTCATGGATTTTAAGGAATTAACCATACAATTCAACCAGGAGAGCCAACAATGTAAGTTCCAAGGAATCACAATATGTTCCCCCGAGATCATCAGTTCTCATCGTATGGAAAATCTCCTAAAAAAAGGTCATTCTGACATTATTGCACAACTCCATTCCATTCATGCCACTAAGACACCCTATGTGCCTCCTGAACTCCAATCCATCATCTCCAAACATCAAGCTGTTTTTTCCACTCCCCAGGGACTTCCTCCTTCCCATGGTGTTCATTATCATGACATTCCCCTCGTCCTCGATAACCTTCCTCCCAATTTTCATCCCTATCGTCATCCCTTTTCCCAGAAAAATGAAATTGAGAAAATTGTTCAAGAATTGCTCGTCATGGGTGTTATTCATCCTAGTACTAGCCCCTATTCTTCTCCTGTGGTCATGGTACTTAAGAAAGAACGCACTTGGTGCATGTGTCCTAATTTCCGCGCCCTCAACAAACTCACCATCAAAGACAAATTTCCCATTCTTGTCATTGATTATCTCTTGGATGAATTAAGTGGTGCCCAATTCTTTACTAAACTTGATCTTCGTTCTGGCTACCACTAGATACGTATGAAAGAGGCAGACATTCCTAAGATTGCATTTCGAACTCATGAAGACCACTATGAGTTCTTGGTCATGCCCTTTGGCTTGTGTAATGCTCCCTCCACTTTCCAAAGCCTCATGAATCATGTCTTCCATCCTTTTCTCTGTCATTTTGTCTTAGTTTTCTTTGATGATATTCTCATCTATAGTAAAACCTAGAAAACCCATCTTTCTCATGTGGATTGAGTTCTTCATATACTCTCTCAACACCAACTTTTCCTCAAACAACCTAAACGTGCTTTTGGAGCCTCAAAAGTTGAGTACTTGGGTCATATTGTTGGCAAGGCGGGTGTCAGGGTGGACCCTAAGAAGATTGAAGCTATGCAGGATTGGCCTCTCCCTAAGACTCTCAAAATCTTCCGTGGTTTTTTGGGTTTAACAGGATATTATCGCAAGTTTGTTAAGAATTATGGAAAGATTGTGGTGCCTCTCACTGCTCTCCTTAAAAATAATTCTTTCACTTGGACTCCAACAACTGATCATTCCTTTCAAGCCTGGAAGGCGACTATGTGCACCACTTTTGTGTTGGCCCTTCCTGACTTCACAAAGACCTTTGTCCTAGAATGTGATGCTTCTGGTAGAGGAATTGGAGCACTCCTTATGCAATATGGTCGACATTTGGCCTTTACCAGCAAACAAATGTCAGAGTGACATTTGGGCCAATCTATCTATGAAAAGGAAATGTTGGATATTCTGCATGCAGTGGATCTCTGACACCCTTATCTATTGGAGCAATGCTTCCAAATTAAGACAGATCATCAGAGCCTCGAGTATTTTCTAGAGCAACGTATTTCATCCCTGGAACAACAAAAATGGGTGACTAAGCTATTTGGATATCATTATGAGATCATTTACAAGAAAGGAAAAGACAATGTGGTTGTTGATGCTCTTTCAAGAAAATATGAAGATGAAGGGTCCCTTTTTTCCCTCTCCTTCATTGTACCAGATTGGCTCCAAGTTGTTCGCTAGGAATGGCTGTAAGATCCCAAAATTCTGCGTCTGATCCAACAATTGCAAGACAATTCTCCAGATTCCCCAAGGTACTCTTGGCACAATGATGAGCTTCGCTACAAAGGTCGTATGTATTTAAGTAAAAAATCACAACTTAAATCCACAATGCTTTCTGAGCTTTATTCTACACCCACAATTGGGCACTCAGGGTTTACCAAAACCTATGACAGGGTCAAACGTTCTTTTTTATCAGATGGTATGAAACAGGACATTCACAATTTTGTGGAGGAAGGTGATGTATGTCAATGCAACAAGGGAGAAACAGTCAAAGCCCTAGGCACACTACAACCGCTCCTGATTCCACCCGCTATTTGGAGGGATATCTCTATTGATTTCATTGTTGGTTCACCTAAATCGGGCAATACGTTAGTCATCATGGTGGTAGTTGATTGTCTTTCCAAGTATGCTCATTTATGTGCTCTTCAACACCCATTTACCGCCTCCACTATGGCTCAACTTTTCATGGATCATATCTTCAAGCTTCATGGCATGCCTCATTCTATTGTCTCTGATAAAGATCCCACTTTCACCAACAATTTTTGGCAAGAACTATTCAGGCTACAGGGCAACCAATTGCATCTCAACACCGCCTATAATCCCCAGACTGATGGTCAAATTGAAGTTGTCAACAAGTGTTTGGAAACATATTTGAGGTGTTTTGCATCCGAAAGGCAAAATCAGTGGGCTCAATGGTTACCCTTAGCTGAATGGTGGTACAACACTTCTTACCATACAAATACTCGCATTTTGATCTGATCCGAGGACGTGGCAGAAAGGGTTAAAAAAAGAGAAAGAGATGAATGCAGACAATCGTTCCAATAAATGTCCAAATCCAATGGGGGGTCGAGTCACATGAATCTCCCTCACACTTATTTGAGTTGAGTTATTAGACGAAATTGAGAACAACCTGAGGATCATATATCCTCATGGTTGTCCTCAACACTTCTTTACTAAGAAAATGATGTAATGAATTGTATAAAGACTTGGCTCAATTAGAGTTGAAAATATGTTTTTTGTAATATGAATTATGTATTCATGTAATAAAGATATTGTTACAGGTTTGGTGGAAGTATCCTGTGTAATTTTTGTTTAATACCAGTGTGTGATTGGACTTTTAACCAGTGCCTTGCCTGAGGAGGAGGGCCCCCTCCTTAGTTAGGTATTGTTTCATTGTAGTATAAATTCATTTCTCAATTGTGTGGTTTATATTATTATTAATAATTTGATTAGTGCAAATCAGATCTAACATTTGGATTTGTTTGTCGCTGCAACCATAGATTTAGTTTGTGGATTATTTTTTACTGCAACTCTAGAATTGATTCATTTCATTCTGTTAGCGTTGATTTCATTTGTTGAGCTCTCGTTTGTATTATCTGAATTGGTTAACCAGATGAAAAATGTTTTCAATGTTGTCCATAAACATAGGGATATTAATTATCTATGGGCATAGTCACCATCCAAAATTAGATATTGGTCAATGTGTTCTTTGCCCATAATATCCTAGCTACCTTTTTATTTACACTCAGATTGGGGTTATATCACAGAGTGCTTCCAGCCGACTAAGTTGGTTCAATTTCCTTTTTTCATTTACATCTAGATCGAGGTTACAACATAAAGTACTTCCAGCTAGTGGAATTAGTTAAGAGATTACCTACTTTCCTTGAATAACACTCAGATTAGGGTTACATCATGGAGTGCTTCCAACCAACTGAGTTAGGATAGTAATTTCACATCTTTAGAAACTTGAGTGCTTTAGATTATGGTGACTCTATCTTAATTATCCCACAACCCCTTTGTTCTTAGACACTCCTTTGATGCAACTTCACTAATAGAGTAACGATTGAGTGGATTGACCTGGCATAGATAGTGCATGACAGTTCACAAGTAACCCAAGAATCCTTGGTTTGAAAATATTAACCGATTAGTCTTCTAGTTATCCTTGGACGCAATCAAAAGGTAATTAAAAGACCTGTTAGATACCACTAGTTGTAGCCAATCACCAGATTCACCACTAATCGACCTATGAAAATATCCATGGCCCTCGTAACATTAATATATATTCGTATTTGTATGCATAGTGTTTAAGATGTACATACCTATTATCCACAAACATATCCATGGCCTTGTGTTAAAATCACAATTATACATGCAGTTAGAATGATATATCTATCTTTCACCAGGGTTTAAATAATTCCCATTGTCCTTCACCGGGGTTTTGATCATTCCCTTTGTCCTCTACAGTTTTCACATGTTACTTTCAATTTTGTGATTTTTGTTATTTCCCTTGTCTTCACCTTCTCCCTCATGGTTGTTAGAGAGGTAAGACAATGAATGCTTGAGGATTTGGGTTGGGTTTCCATGGCATGCTAATTTTAAGAATTTTAACCAAGTGCAATTGATCCATGACTAGTTTCCTAAGTTTAACCAATAAAAATAGGAGCATAGACGAGAGAAGCATATTCAATTGGAGTTTAACCACCAGCAATGGAAGATACAAATTGATGCATAAGCATATCGGTTTTATTGAGCGTTCTCTCATTCGAGAGGGTTCTATAAGGGCCAAATGCTTTGCCTATTTGAATTTAAGATTACAAGGGATGTATAAGATCCCTTGTTATATTGTTCAAGAGTCAGACTTGCCTGTAACCCTAATTGTAATGTAAAGGGTACAAGTCGGCCCCACATTAATGTAATTGGTAATTAATGTAAAAGATAATTAATCTAGTTAATATTAATTATATTATGAGATAGAGAGGTCGGCTCTGTTGTGCCAATAGACACTTTTGTTGACAGGTCAAGTCCAATATAAGTGAAGGTAAATTCCCCATTGAGGAATCATATCTTTTGTGTGTGTTTGGAAATTTCAGCAAGTACACCTTCTTGGGAAAAGTGCGCACCTCTCTTGGGGGCTAGTCTTCTAGGGTTTGCAAGCACCCTCTTGTGTGCTAGGTTTTCTTGGTGGTGAAGGTCTTTCTCTTGAAGAATATAGCAAAGGATTTTGGTTGGGTTTTCTTCCCTTGTTGAGAAGGGTTTCCCAGGATACTTCTTGTGTTCTTGTGCATGGTATTTCTTCTTGTGATCTTGGATGTTGCAACGTTATTGGTTATGTTTAAGTTAAATGCTAAAAATGGAATGATATTCATGCTTAACCTTGCTTATTAAAAAAATCAACAGTCTTCACCTTCTCCCTCATGGTTGTTAGAGAGGTAAGACAATGAACACTTGAGGATTTGGGTTGGGTTTCCATGACATGCTAAGTTTACAAATTTTAACTAGGTGCAATTGATCCATGCTTAGTTTCCTAAGTTTAACCAATAATAATAGGAGCAGAGACGAGAGAAGCATATTGAATTGGAGTTTAACCACCATCAATGGAAGATACAAATTGATGCATGAGCATACCAGTTTTATTGAGCGTTCTCTCATTCATGAGGGTTCTATAAGGGCCAAATGTTTTGCCTATTTGAATTTAGGGTTGCAAGGCATCAATGATAGAAATCAGTTTTGAAGGACTTGTTGAACCCGATTCGATTGGAGATTTGATCGATGATTTTGTTTTTGAATCTGTTTCAGTATACAAATGAGAAGAAGAATTGAGTGCAAATATATAGAAGCATCATTCTAGACACAATCCAAAAGGTAAATATGCATGAACTCAAGACCTCAAATCACATGTTTATTTTGCAAAAGAAATCGCTTTAACATTTTTGAAAGAATCAACCTCCATTTGTTTTTCAGTACATAGTGTATTATTTGGGGCCTAGCCAATATTAGTACCAAACATGGGGGAATTTATGAGTTGCATCTTGTGAGAAGGGTAAATTTGGTCTTACGACTATATGGGTAAAATTTGGCATTACGAGTGTGGAGATCGCATGCATCATTCGGAAATTGCTAAAGTTAGGGATGTTAGATTGTCTTCATCTTTTTCATTTCCATATCAAGTCTCAGATCTTATGCATTGAAGTGCTCAATGATGGTGTGAATGAAACAATTTCCCAACTTTATTTAAAGACCAATTAAAGGAAGACATCCATGGAGGAGGATATTAGGTGTCGATGAATACATTTGAGTATTTTATGTTTTGGTTTGCTTATTATGTTGTATGCAAAGAAATTGATAATAGGGATCATTCAGATTAAGATGAAATGAAATTGGGTTTAGGAAAGGTTCATGGTCTCATGTTGAGAAATGGACATCTTCTCTACATGGTTTGCACAGTAGTTATGGTAGTAGAAGACTTGGAAAGTTCAATTTTATCTCTTTATCTACATCTTCCAAATATATGTCTTCACAAATTTGTTTCCATTTCTGATTTTTGTGCTCTTATTGTGTCATTCCAATATCTTCACAAGCGGTCCAAAATTGGTCAAGTTGTGTGACAGTGGTTTCCAGGAAGGTTGAAGAAGAATCTAATAGATGGAATCATTGAGTAGCTGGATAGGTGGATAGTTGTAAAGGTAAGGATAGACCCCCAATTTAGAAGGATAGGTGGATAGGTGTAAGAGACAAGTACAAAAACCAGAGATGCGATAGGTTCTTTCAGTTAATGGGTGCAGGAAAATAAATGAATTACAACTGGAATGGTATTTGGAAGGCCAGTCCAATGGAAAACAAAGGAGGAAGGGGACAGTTGTAGAGAAAAGGAGGTAACCGTATTGGTTGACAAGTTTTTCTCGATTGATAGGTTTCGTGAAAAATCCATCCCTAAGTACATGCCTTCGACATAAATAAAATTAAAGTGTTTGGTTAGTTCAAGACACTACATTCAAATTAATTTTTATGTTTGTTCCATTTGTCTTGTAAGTATATTTATATTTAATTTTTTAGTTGGTTTATGTGACCTATTTTTTGCACTTAGGGAATCCCTTTTGGTTTCAATCGTTTGAATTTGATTCTTGTTGTTGGTCAATGACTATTTCCATGACCACTAAGATACCAACTATTGTGAATTCAATTGGGTCCTATGAAGGTGGTTATGGATTTCCCTTAGTAGAATTTATTATGGAGTCAATATTGTTATCATTGTATATATTTTTAGCTTTCAAGATTACTTTGAAAGTGTACACTATGTTTGAGAGTGCTTCATGATATATGGGGCACATAGTGTATGATTATCCCTTGGATGGTTCATGATGGATTTGCACATTGGAAATGACTTACAGAGTGGTTTCTTGAACTCACTTATGTGCTTGCATGTCATTCTTCCTTGGAGCATTGGAGATCTTCAGACACTTTAGTGGCATTCTACATGTTGGTTGAATGGAAGAGGTTGTTTGCTTGGATAATTCCTTGCATTGGGGGAGGAAATTTTGACATTTAGGAAAAGGGTGTTTATACCTAAACAACATGGGGTAGTTTGGATGCTTACATGGAGGAATGAAGTTGACTTGGGGATCTCTGGGTTGTGATAGTATTCATGTAGGGGGAGTGGACCTAGTGGAGCACATGGCTTAGGAGAAGCATTGTAGTCCTTGGAGGCTTGGAGGAGAAGCATTAGACACATCTTATGGAGTTCCCATGCATTGGATAATTTCTTATGTACAACATCACATTCGAGCTTGACATGTCTACTCTTGGAGTGTAGCGCTCCACATGTGTGAGCCTACTTGTGGCTTTGTACGTTGTTTGTAAGAGTATAAGCCCACATATGTATTTTTGGCCTCCCTTACCTCTCATACATATAGAGGAAGGATAGATACCTTTCATCATCATCATTGTACTATTGTATTTTTACTTCTCTTCTTGGAGTAAGGAGCTAGGGTTCATGAGGAAACACTAGGAGTTGTTATAAAGATGAGGGAGGACATGTTTTTTGGAGGATCCTTGTGAGATACTAGGGCTTACTCTTGAGAATATGACATTGGATATTATTGTCACATCATTCTCATTCTTGATCACTCTTGTGTCAGATATGTCACTAAGAGGAGTGCACTAGTCTCTCTCTCTCTCTCTCTCTCTCTCTCTCTCTCTCTCTCTCTCTCTCTCTGATCTACATCTTTGTACTTTCTATTTCTTGTCTTGGAGGTGATAGGGTTTCTTGGAGACATTAGATCTAGTGTTTTTTTACTAAACCCTAGGTTGTACTTGTTGAAGTGGAGAAGAAGAGGATACATATTTCCAAAGAGGCTTGCTAGTGATGATACTATCTTGTGGAGTATCTTTGGTGGAGTTAGGGTTTCTTGGTATTCCTTAGCTAGAGATTTAGAGAGTTAGAGGATTGTACTAGCCTTGGGATGAGAATACAATATGTTCATGACTTACATGAAACTACAATATGTTCATATATATATATATGAAGTTTTCAGTTGTCCAAAATTGTATTTATTGCAGATTTGAGTTTTAGCCATCCATTTATTCATGGTTTGGTAATTTCCACCACTAATATGTCTTGTTGATTTGACATAAGTTAACATTTAAATTATTAAGTGATTCAATATTAATATTGAATAAGATATGGAATATTTACTACTACAATTACAACTCTCATAAAGTGAATTTCATATATATTTAATGCATGATAAAATTTCCCTAGAGGGTTGAAACTTGTTGGCACCCTTTGGTATCTTTTCTCTTGGATTGCGTTCTTGATTGGGGTTGTTAAGAGGTGAAATATTGTATGTTGTTGTTACTATTTTATTTATATTTCATAGAATCCCAAAGGATGAAAATTCATAGGGTTAAGATTCAAGAAACATCTAAGAAAGAGGTGAAATTTTCTTATTTGCATTAATTTCCCTAGTGTAGAAAAAAATTACATATAAGCCTTTGCTTCCTAGATTCATTTCATTCATCCCCTTGTTAGTCCAACGATGAATATCCTTACCCCAGGAATGATTTCTATAAGATCTCACTAGCATTTTCCGCCCATTTTCTCCAATGATACTCGCTACCATCCTCGATTGTTTAAAGGACATGGATGTGCTTTATTGAGTGTTTGAGAGATTGTGATTTCCCTTCCTTGTCCCTTGTTCCTTCCCATCTATGAATTTTGATATTCGTCTTGGTAGATGTGTTGAAGTTATCAATGCCTCATCTTCCTTATTGCATTTATGCTATAATCTACTTATATAGGTTTCAAACATGTGTTAGTTAGATGGTCATTCTATTGTACTTATTGGAAACCCCAATTCAGAGATGTACCTACACTCCAATGATACTTCGTATATCCTATATTATCTGAAAGTACGTTTATGTGATTCATCTAGTGTATGAGAGATGGTGACTTCCCTTCCTTGTCCCTTGTTCCTTCTCATCTGTGAATTTTCTTTTTCTTCATGGTAGATATGTTGAGTTTGTCACTTCCTCCTCTTCCATGTTGCA
>ML846678.1:38033-54654 GCA_009831015.1 Picea engelmannii
TTATTAGAATGCACACATGCTATTTTGACTAGGAATACTTGTGAATGTGTTTAGAGATAGTTCTAACTATAATTTGATTTATCCTAAGGCTCAAGGGTCATGAATGGGTCATGAATAAGATGTTAAGAAAATGCTAAAAGGATGTAATGAGGACATTAAGGGTACACTAATAATACACAAAGGGGGATTCCAATGGAATGATATGTCATTCTTAATAGGTAGGCCCTAAAGGAAGCTTATAGGATTCTCGAGCCAAGAATGGCACCTTGAACCACCACAAATGACCTATCGAAGGCATCATTTTCCTCTAAATAATTATATAAGTACCACTATCATTTTTAAGTGCTATTTATATAATTTATAAGTGGTACTTTCCCTCATTTCAACAAGTTTTTTAACACCCCTTCTTGGATGTTAAGGCTAGGATTATGGAATCTCTTAATGCTTCTAGAAGAATCTAGTGAATTTTGTGCATTATTAACTCCATAGTGGGGTGGACCCAAGCTAATGATGGTCTCTCATGATGCATTAGTGGCAATGAAAACATGGAAAAACAAGAATCTATTAACTTGGAGGGATGATTCAAGGTACTTTCAGATTGAATTTGGATATAGTGTAAAAACATGAAATGTAGGAAATTGAATTAGCTTTCCGAATATATAACTTTTATTTATAGAATTTGTGTATGACTATGTGAAATTTGAGCTTTTCTAATAGTGCTATGTTATTTTTCATGCAAAACATAATGCATATGTTCTTGTTAGTGCGGGTGTCCAGTACCTAAATGATGGAATTTCTTTTAAAAATATTATAGAATTGTAGAGAACACATTATTCTTATGCAGGGCTACTTTTTCAAAATTTATAATGTTAATTTTATCTTAATTTTGAAATTCATTATATCCTTGAATTTACAAGGCTTTGCTTTAGTGCATGCTACAAGGGCATTAACATAATCAACCATTTTTTATTTTTTTTATAATAGATCTCGGTCTATACTAGTACAGTGTATAACTCATTCTAAAAATGGTTAAGGTGATAAAAAAAATATAGAATGAATAAAATGTGTATGCATTTTAAGATTTTGATATATGCCAAGACAAAAATATATTAAAAATAGTGTGTGTGTGTGTGTGTAGAATATTCATAGTCGACTCTAATGTGTGTGTAGTTTCATCTATGATGGATTTGTGTAGCCTATACAAAACTAACATGAAAAATAGAGAAATCAAGAGACATTCAAAAAAATAGATGTTTTAATTTATCTGCAGCACAAACCACTAGATTTGGCTTTCCAAACCTAAATTTGAGGCAACCAAATAAAAAAACACGCATGCTAAAGTTCTCACTCCCATGGAAAAAAATTAAATGAAAGGAATACAAATTCATTTTAGAGTGTGTGCACGTTCTAAAGAACACACAATTTCTAGAGCATGTGCACGTTCTAAAGTGTGTGTGTGTGTGTGTGTTCATTCTTAGAATGTACACATGCTATTTTGACTAGGAATACTTGTGAATGTGTTTAGAGGTAGTTCTAACTAGAATGTGATTTATCCTAAGGCTCAAGAGTCATGAATGGGTCATGAATAAGATGCTAAGTAAATGCTAAAAGGATGTAATGAGGACATTAAGGGTATGCTAATAAGAAACAAAGGGGGATTCCGATGGAATGATATGTCATTCTTAATAGGTAGGCCCTAAATGAAGCTTATAGGCTTCTCAAGCCAACAATGGCACTTTGAACCACCACAAATGACCTATCGAGGTCATCATTTTCCTCTAAATAATTATATAAGTACTACTATCATTTTTTAGCACTAATTATGGGTTTTGGGGCCTTGGACATGCCCAAGGGAGGAAACATGAATGTTAGACCCTTATAGCCATCTAGGGTCAAGAAGGATGCCTCAAAAAACCACACATGACCCCTTGAGGGTACCATTTTCCTCTGATTTGGGATGTCGGTGCCAATAGGTCATTTTGAGCAATAGGTATGTGTCCCAGGGACTTGGAAATGATCTCAAGAAGAAGGCCATGTCGTAGTTACTGTTATCGTATTGGGAAAAGCTCAAGCCAATCCACAAAGGTGAGACAAATATGGGAGTAGCTACCCATTGTCACCTTAGATAAACACTCCCCTCACTTTAGTGATGATAAGTAACCACAAGGGGGAAATCTCGATGACCCTAGGGGGATTAAAACGGAAAGTGGAGTAATGGTAAGTGAAACCCCTATAGGTTGAGTTTGGAAGTGGAAACAGGCTTGGAAAGGAGTCTTAGTGATGAGGGGATGTTTCCAAAGTGTAGTATACCTGCAAGAAAGTGTTGAACATGCCTGAGATAAGACAATTTATCAAGATACCAGCCAAATACTCAAAGTGACAAGAAAGTGAAGCTTGTTGTTCTAAATTGCAGCAATAAACATATATATATATCAGCAATGAAAAGAGTTTTAACTACATAAATGATCTAAAAATACCAAACGAGTTCTAATACCAACTTTATTCGAAATATCAACAAACTTTGATACCAATTTATCTTGAAAATCCTTAGATGTCAATTAGTTCATAAATACACATAAACATCCAACCATATTCAGGAAATTGAAGATCGACTTGACTATTTTCAAATAACATGTGAAAACACTTATTTATCCATAAAACTTCATTAACTGATGAATATAATTTGTGGAAATAATAAGTTCCAAAATGGAGAGAAAAAAATCGCTCCTATTAATTCTCAAAATGCAAAAAATTACAATAAATGGGATTACAATGCCAAATTTGATGTCACTATTCAATTTTTCTACTCAATCCCAAAAATAGAGTTCATTATTGAATTGCTCATGAAATTTTGAGAAAATGAGCATAAATTCGACTATGTTCTGAACATGTGCCGAAAAATCCCCTTTTGCACGTATAATGAGAATATGGCTCTCATACATGACAAATTGGACTAAGACTTTTTATACATATAATTTTTACATAAAATAGACATCATCATCAGATTCTTCTCCAAATTATAATAAAAATGAGTATAAACACCCTATACTTTCCTCAAAGAACTCAATAGTACACAAAATGAGGCAAATCAGAACTAAGAACATCTCTTGCACAAAAAACAAGGAAATATGCACATGGAAAAAACTTTTGTGGCACACATTCCAATGTTGGAGCACAAATCCATGTCTCAGCCATTGGTTTTCATGCCCATTAAATAGGTCTAGGTCAGCCAAACCACCAGTTGAAATCTTGGGCAAAATTGGTTTAATATTAAATATTATTTGTTTGTTAGTTGAAACAACTAGCACATGTGGCTCATTGGTAAGGGAATATTTGATAAGGCATTGGAATATGTTGGGAATATTCCCTCGTAGTTCATGGGTTCGCTTCCCATCCAAGTCAACAAATTTTATTCTCCCTTAGACATTATTGACCAATCAGAGAGTGCCACGTGGCACTCTCTGATTGGTCCACGTGTCATGATGTCATTGGTCCACCTATCTGCCACGTCACGGCATGAATATTTCACCTCAACATCCAATCACCTGCCACCTATACCTTCCACATCATCATACATATGCTACATCATTCATACAAATGATACATGGCACTTTTTTATTGGTCCACATGGATCCCCAAAAATGCCATTTTCGGGTGACATGTACCTTCCACGTCACCGTGTTGACATCAACATGACATCATCTGTCATTTGTATGAATTGTACAGATAGGCCACGTGGTAGCTTATGGGTCTGCCTTGTGGCATCCCTACTTTGACTTTTGACATGTTTTGACCAAACTTTGATCGGCCATAAATTTTGCATACGAACTCTATTTGAGGCGATTTTTGCGTCGTTTGAAATATATCGTCGAGATATACACAATGAAGTGATTTTAATAATAATTTTTAGAAAATCAAATTTTGAGCATTTTAGATCCCCCTACATCACTTTTAGCATCCTGGATCCTTCTGGATCAAGAAATAACCATCAAAAGTGTTAAATATTTATTGGATAATCAATCACTAAACAAGTAGATAATATTCCAAATTCTTAAGAAAAAACTTTAATGGTAAGATAAGGATGAAAAATGATGTTATCAGAAGTATATTAGGGAAGCCAATTGGCTATAGAAAAAATTTTCTACAACAACGACTTCTACTTAAATTTCTGCTCGATTTTAACAACATATCGATAGGCAGCATCGAGTGATGAGATGTACAGAAAATCCATTTCAGTTTGGATGTATCTGTGTAGAGCCCCATGGTATTTCAGAACCAAATGTCGTTCGGATTCTTTCATACCCAACTTGGTGTGCAAGGTATGGAAGGTATTGGTGAACTCTGGAACTGCTTGGCCCCTCTCTTTCCATAGTGTGTTCCATCTCATGTACTGGTCCTCATAGTTTCCAATAGGGTAATATTGTTCCTTTACCGCATCCACAAAAAAATCCCAAGTGGGATTGACCCCATATATTCAAGATTCCTCTGTGGAACTTTGCTCCCAGTTAATTTCCCACCAATTTTTGACATGAGGGAGAGCTTTAAAGAGTGTGAAGGTGATCTTTTCTTTGTCAGAAAAATTGTGCACAGAGAAATAACCTTCTAGTAGAGTTAACCATTTTTCTAGGGCTTTTGCATCTATCTATCCTTCAAATACAGGAATATAAAAATTAACTTATACCTTGAAAGGCAAGGTTCCTCCAAAGTGGTCACTTGATGAAGATGCACCTGATGCTATCGGCAGGTGTGGAAGGATGTGGGAAAAATTATGCATCATTGCATCCCTTTGTCACATGAGAACTTGCTCAAGCAACAGATTGATAGGATCGCCTGCTCTGTCATTTTTCTTTTCTTCCGCCATTGAGGGTTTCTTGGGTCTGCGAGAGCGATTGTCTTCAAGAGATACAAGCTCGAGACCTAACTTGCTATACTTGGACCTCGTCGGGGACATGCACTAAAAAAATGATCAAGAGCAGCCTGCTCTGATACCACTGATCCGGATGTGACGGCTACACACATTCGCAAGAAGATGATTACAATGAGGATCTGAAGGAATTTTTACAATAAACAGTAATTCAAAAAACACTAGACATCCGAAAACCTAACCCTAGGAGATGAAGCGCCAAAAGACATGTGGGCCATGTTTGGGTAAGTTAGTACATCAACTTCCCGGGGTTGTAACTTTTGCATATGATTTCCATTTTAGGCATATGATATCTCGTTGTAAAGGTATCATTGAGGAGATTCATTATGGGGGCTCATTCATGCCTTTGGCTATCACTGAGAACCTCAATCTCGAAAAACCTTCATTTGGGCCCTCAAAATGGGCTCGAAGGTTAAAAATTGCTAAAAATAGTAAATTGTCAAATTTGCCAGAAAATTGTTTTGAGCCAGTCGGAAACGGTGGGTGGCCACTGATTTCCACCTAGATCAATCCTCCCTCCTTAGGAAGCAATGGTCTCTATTGTGTTGATTTCCCAGGGGAGTGAGAAAAGCGTTTGTTGAATCTGCATCTTGGTGAGTTGCTTGCCTTTCTGGAGACGTCGCTACTGCTCAGTTTGTGGAAGTCTGTCACAAACCTGTTGAGGTTGAGGTTGTTCAACAAGTCAGGCTACATGAGAGGATGGTGTGCAAAAGGAATCATTTGTCTTTGCTACAACCTTGTCGACCTACTTTTGTTGGATAGAAGGTGCTTGGGGCAAAGATGTAGTGGTTGCAGTGTCCTTTTGTTCCCATTTTGAACAGATTGTGAAGAAGTTGAATTTTGTAGTATGAGATACTACCTTGTGGCACTTTTTAGGTGGAACAGTAGTGGGAACTACCTCTAGTATTCTGTAGAGGTGACCCACTAGAGAAACAATGACACTGCGAGGTCGATATTCATAAACAGTGTGGAACTTCCACATATATGGTTGGCCCAAGAGAAAATCACGGACATCTAGTGGGGAAACATCACATAATACCTCATCCATGAAGGGTTGGATGCCATATGACAATCGACATTGCTAACTGACACGAAGATCTCATCCTTGGTGAAGCCACCCGATGTTGTATGGTTGCGGGTGTGGTGTTGTCGACAATCCCAACCGTTTGATGACCTTTGCTGAGATGAGGTTCTTCTGGCTTCTGCTATAGACAATAAAATGCAGCGGGGTCCCCTTCACCCACATCTGTGAATGAAAAAGGCACTCCCCCTCTTCAGGATCTGTTGGTTCTTTTGGTTTAATTACTGCAGTCATGACAATAGTAGTGGGGTCTGCGTCAATGATCTATCCTTTACCAGTATTTTCAGAATCATTTTCTAAATCAGGGTTTGACTCCTTGTCTTTGATCTCGGCCACCAATGACTGTTTTGAGAAACATTCATCGGTGTTGTGCCAGGGGCTTTTGTGGAAATCACACCATTTTCCAGTGTCCTTCTTTGTCTTCCTGTGACCCTTATTTTCATGTGGCTTGGATTGGTTTTCGGGAGACTGTTTTTTAGGGACATCTTCATCATACTTTGGTTGTTGTGGATTTGAAGAACCAAAATCCCATTTGTTCTGGTGCTTAAATTTTTACTCGATTTTAACAGCATATTGATAGGCATCATTGAGTGATGAGATGTCCAGAAAATCCATTTCAGTTTGGATGTATCTGTGTAGAGCCCCACAGTATTTCAGAACCAAATGTCGTTCGGAGTCTTTGATACCTAGCTTGGTGTGCAAGGTATGGAAGGTATTGGTGAACTTTGGAACTACTTGGCCCTTCTCTTGCCGCGGTGTGGTCCATCTCATGTACTGGTCCTCATAGTTTCCAATAGGATAATATTGTTCCTTTACCGCATCCACCAAAAAATCCCAAGTGGGATCGGCCCCATATATTCTAGACTCCTCTATGGAACTTTTCTCCTAGTAAGTTTCCCACCAATGTTTGACATGAGGGAGAGCTTTAAGGAGTGCGAAGGTGATCTTTTCTTTGTCGGAAAAATTGTGAACAAAGAAATAACCTTCTAGCAGAGTTAACCATTTTTCTAGGGCTTCTGCATCTATCTATCCTTCAAATACAGGAATATAAAAATTAAATTATACCTTGAAAGGCGAGGTGCCTCCAAAGTGGTTTCTTGATGAATATGCGCCTGATGCTATCGGCAGGCATCGAAGGATGTGGGAAAAATTCTCCATCATTTCGTCCCTCTGTCGCGTGAGAGTTTTCTCAAGCAACAGATTGATAGGATCGTCTTCTCCATCATTTTTCTTTTCTTCCACCATTGAGGGTTTCTTGGGTCTGTGAGAGTGATTGTATTCAAGAGAGACAAGCTCGAGACCCAACTTGCTATACTCAAACCTCGTCGGGGACATGCACTGAAAGAACGATCAAGAGTAGCCTGCTCTGATACCACTGATCTGAATGTGACGGCTACTCGCATTTGCAAGAAGATGATTACAATGAGGCTCTGAAGACATTTTTACAATAAAAAGGTATTCCAAAAACCCTAGACATCCAAAAACCTAACCCTAGGAGATGAAGTGCCAAAAGTCATGTGGGCCCTGTTTGGGTAAGTTAGTACATCAACTTCTCGGGGTCGTAACTTTTGCATACGATCTCCGTTTTAGGCGTATGATAGCCCGTTGGAAAGGTATCATCGAGGAGATTCATTTTGGGGGGTAAATAATGCCTCTATCTATCACTAAGAACCTAGATCTTGAAAAACCTTCATTTGGGCTTTGAAAATGGCCCCAGAAGTTAAAAACTACTAAAAATAGTAAATTGTCAAATTTGTCAAAAAACTGTTTTGAGCCAGTTGGAAAAGGTGGGTGGCCATCGATATCCACCTGGATCAATCCTCCCTCCTTAGGAATAAATGGTCTCCATTGCATTGAGTTCTCAAAAGAGAGGGAAAAGTGTTTGCTGAATCTGCATCTTGGTGAGCTGCTTCCCTTTCTGGAGACGTCGTGTTGCTCAGTTTGTGGAAGTTTGTCACGAACCTGTTGAGGCTGAGGCTATTCAAAAATTCAGGCTACATGAGAGGACGATGTGTAGAAGGGATCTTTTCTCTTTGCTACAACCTTGTTGACCTACTTATGTTGGATAGAAGGTGTTGTGGGCGAAGCTGTAGTGGTTGTAGTGTCCTTTTGTTTCCATTTTGAACTGATTGTGAAGAAGCTGAATTTTGCAGTATGAGATATTACCTTGCGTCACTTTTTAGGTGGAACAGTAGTCGAAACTACCTCTGGTATTCTGTAGAGATGACCCCCTAGAGAATAATGACACTGTAGGGTCGAGACTCATAAACAGCGTGGTGCTTCCACATATATGGTTGGCCCAAGAGAAAATCACAAACATCTTGTGGGGAAACATCACATAATACCTCATCCTTGAAGGGTTCGATGCCATATGACAATCGACATTGTTTCTTGACACGAAGATCTCATCCTTGACGAAGCCACCCAATGTTGTATGGTTGCGGGTGTGGTGTTGTCAACAATCCCAACTATTTGACGACCTCTGCTAAGATGAGGTTCTTCTAGCTTCCACTATCAACAATAAAATGCAGCGGGGTCCCCTTGACCCACTTCTATGAATGAAAAAGGCGCTCCTCCTCTTTAGGATTTGTTTGTTCTTCTGGTTGAATTGTTGCGGTCGCGACAATAGCAGTGGGGTCTATGTCAATGATCTATCCTTTACCAGTATTTTCATAATCAGATTCTGAATCAGGGTTCAGCTCCTTCTCTTTGATCTTGGACACCAATGACTTTTTTGAGTGACATTCATCGGTCTTGTGCTAGGGGATTTTGTGGAAATCACACCATTTTTCGATGTCCTTCTTTGTCCTCCCGTGACCCTTCTTTTCATGTGGCTTGGATTGGTTTTCGGGAGACTGTTTGTTAGGGACATCTTCATCATACTTTGGTTGTTGTGGATTTGCAGAACCAAAATTCCGTTTGTTCTGGTGCTTAAATTTTTACTCGATTTTAACAGCATATTGATAGGCAGCACCGAGTGATGAGATGTCCAGAAAATCCATTTCAATTTGGATGTATCTGTATAGAGCCCCACAGTATTTCAGAACCAAATGTCGTTCGGAGTCTTTGATACCCAGCTTGGTGTGCAAGGTATGGAAGGTATTGGTGAACTCTGGAACTACTTGGCCCTTCTCTTGCCACAGTGTGGTCCATCTCATGTACTGGTCCTCATAGTTGCCAATAGGGTAATATTGTTCCTTTACCGCATCCACCAAAAAATCCCAAGTGGGATTGGCCCCATATATTCCAGACTCCTCTATGGAACTTTTCTCCTAGTAAGTTTCCCACCAATGTTTGACATGAGGGAGAGCTTTAAGGAGTGCGAAGGTGATCTTTTCTTTGTCGGAAAAATTGTGAACAGAGAAATAACCTTCTAGCAGAGTTAACCATTTTTCTAGGGATTCTGCATCTATCTATCCTTCAAATACAGAAATATCAAAATTAACTTGTACCTTGAAAGGTGAGGTGCCTCCAAAGCGGTTTCTTAATGAAGATGCGCCTGATGCTATCGGTAGGCGTTGAAGGATGTGGGCAAAATTCTCCATTATTTCATCCCTCTGTTGCGTGAGAGCTTGCTCAAGCAACAGATTGATAGGATCATTTGCTCCGTCATTTTTCTTTTCTTCCACCATTGAGGGTTTCTTGGGTGTGTGAGAGAGATTGTCTTCAAGAGAGGGAAGCTCAAGACCCAACTTGCTATACTCGGACCTTGTCGGGGACACGCACTGAAAAAATCATCAAGAGCAACCTACTTTGATACCATTGATCCGGATGTGACAGCTACTCGCATTCGCAAGAAGATGATTACAATGAGGATCTAAAGGAATTTTTACAATAAAAAGGAATTCCAAAAACCCTATACATACAAAAACCTAACCCTAGGAGATGAAGCACCAAAAGTCACGTGCGCCCCGTTTGGGTAAGTTAGTACATCAACTTCTCGGGGTCGTAACTTTTGCATACGATCTCCGTTTTAGGCGTATGATAGCTCGTTGGAAAGGTATCATTGAGGAGATTCATTTTTGAGGCCCAATAATTCCTCTGGTTATCATTGAGAACCTAGATCTCAAAAAACCTTCATAGGACCCTGAAAATGGCCCCGGATGTTAAAAACTGCTAAAAATAGTAAATTGCCAAATTTGCCAGAAAACCTTTTTGAGCCAGTCGAAAAAGGTGGGTGGCCACCGATATGCACCTGGATAAAAAAATGTGCAAAAACATTATAATATTGTGCAGCCACTGTACAATAATGCACAGCCACAGTACAATACGACATAGCCCTAGCACAATACCACCCAGTACAATCAGGCACCTCAGTATAACGCGTCATGAGGAGATAAATTAGGCTATAGAGGAGGAGGATGATCCAAAGGAGGTTTCAAACAGGGTAGAGGACCAGTAGTATGTCACAATTTTCATCAATTAGGACACTATGCAAGGGAATGTCCACTTCCACCAGCAACTTGTATGCATTTTCGCGCATCAGATCATGACACAGAAGAATTTATGACACTACTAGTAAAGATCCAGGAAAAGAGGAACTAGAACAACTTGAACATTCATTTGATCTCAGCCGAAGCAAGGGATGAAGGATGAAACATCAATATCATTACTCACGAAGGAGTTAAAACAGGAAATGATGCAGTTCGACAAGAACCAGTACAAAACCAGTAGGTAAAGAAGAATAATGAAACAAGAAAACAGTTCGACGTGCAAAAGGAGAAGGAGATATTCAAGGAAGCCTGAAAACAATTTCAGAAGGGGGACATGGCGTCGACTTCAAATGCATAGCAGAATAAGGAAGCACCAGAGAACAAGATGTATCCATCATTGGATCATACCAACGAGATGAAACCCATGGGACAAGCAAGTACAATCAAAGGGTTTCTACAATCATGTGTAAAGGTATTAAGTGATCCATCATCTGTGAAAATATTGCAAAACATACTAGAAAAATGTAGCATTGAGATCGAAGGAAAGTTAAAACCAAAGACAGTCAATCACTTGCACACGATAATAAGAACCAATAGGGAGTTCAGATTGAATGCTAACATCAGATATTTTAATATGGGAGACATTATACTAGATCTAGGATGTGAAGTTAATGTATTACCAAAGAATACATGGTAGTGCATGGGAGAGCCAACATTAAGATATTCACCTGTTCAATTAAAATTGGCAAACCAACATAGAGTCCTACCAATCGGTAGACCAAAAGGAGTGATAGTAGATCTCGATGGAGTGTGCACTAAAGAATATTTTGAAGTTATTGAAATAGTGGACGACACAATACCTTACCCGGCATTGCTTGGTCTGGAATGGGAATTTGACAACCAAGCCATAATCAACTTGAAAACCAGAAAAATGACATTTGAGTCGGGAGAATAGAGGGTCATCGCGCCATTAGATACATTTGAAGGGGAGAGGTTTGTAGAACCTACTTTCCTATACCTAGAGGAAATAGACAAGTTGTACAGAACAACTGCACGCGATGAGGATTACGTAAACCAAAATGTAGATGGGGTACTCAGTTGGTGGAGCATTACTTCATGTAAAACAGACTCAGACACTCGTTTAGAGAAGTGGAAGCAAAGGCTACATGAAGTATCCACAATAATATGTGTAAGAATAGACCGCGGAGTAAGATGGGTAGGCACATAAATTAGAGAACCACCCAGTTTCCACAGAATAAACGATTTGGAAACATTCTTCACAGAGTATGAAGACGCAGTGTTAGAGAACCAGAGATTGTTAGCACTTGATCTAGCACTCAAGGCCACACCTGCAAGATGGCAGGGTGTGCACAAGGATACCATTACAGATTGGTATCAATGTAAGAGGCTATTGCGCAGAACAGAAAAACAACAAACAACATAAGTATGATGGAAACGGGGCACCAACAAAACACTTAGAGGCATGTAGAATGCGATGGAAAATGACACCCCTAGAGGAATGGCCTCATCACTTCATACACACTCTAGAGGGAATACCAACGAACTGGTATACATACCAAGAGTTGCGCAAAGGAATTGCAACATAGACGACATTGCAACATAATTTTACCATCACATTTTCATTCAAACATGAAAACCCCAATATAGATGCAGCTCTAAAACAGATAAGAGGAGTAATATTTATCAAAGAACCAAATATAGAATTTATCACAGAAGAGAAACAACAGAATAAACAGACAGTTAAGGAACTGTTGTTATGCTATCATGTGCAAGAGGAAGCACTGGATGAAGACGATCTGCAGGATATTTAGATTGAAGAGGCAGAAGGTGAAAGAGACATGGAAGGTCCACCCATAGAATCGGAATTCATTTCTGTGTCAATCAAAGTAAAGAAAGTCAACATTGGGACAGTCAAGCATCTCAAAATGGCCAGCATTGAAGACTACTAGGATGGGCAAATAGTAGAAATCATCACAATGTTGTTGCGAGAATACAACATCTTGTTTACCACAACCTTTATAGAGATGAAGGGTATAGCAGGAGAATTAGGAGAGATGAAGATACCACTCAGACCAGAAGAAACATCGATTAGACAACGACCATATAGATTGAACCTCGTATACAACAAAAAGTCAAAGCTGATATCAACAGGATGCTTGAAGCTAACATCGTAGAAATGGTCGAAGATTCAGAATGGATAAGCTTGATGGTAGTACAAGACAAGAAACAAGGAGGGATCAAGATGTGCATCGACTTGAGGAAGTTGAATGATGCATGCCTACATGACCCGTTCCCTACACCTTTCATGGATGAAGTGTTAGATAATGTAGGAGGACATGAAGCTTACTCATTCACTGATGGATTCTCAGGTTACCATCATATCAAGATAGCATAGGAGGACAGATACAAAACCACGTTCGTGACAAAATGGGGATCTTACCAATACACAGTCATGCCTTTTGGACTGAAGAATGCACCAACATTCATTTCCAAAGTAGTCATTGTTGCGTTTAAGGAATTCATCCATCAGTTTCTCGAAGTATACCTGGATGATTGAACAGTCTATAGTTTATTGAAAAATCATGTAGAATTCTTATGCGTGATGCTAGAAAGATGCAGATAGTTTCAAATATCATTGAACATAAAGAAATGTATATTTGGAACATTGTTTGGGATACTATTAGGGAATATAGTATGCAAACTAGGTTTACTAGTAGATTCTACAAAGATCACAGTCATTGTTAACTTACCACCACCAAAAACAGTCCATCAACTAAGAGAAACATTGGGACACACATGTTATTACAATTTTTTTATCAAAGGTTATGTGTAGATCATTGCACCAATGGAAAAGATATTAATAAAGGATACAAATTTTTAGTGGAATGACGAGTTTCAACACAGTCTGGATACCTTGAAAGAAAATATGGTCACCGCATCGATATTAGTATTTCCAGATTGGGAGAAGACATTCCATGTGCATGTAGATGCATCAACTATAGCACTTGGAGCTATCTTGGCACAGCTAGGAGTGGGACACTTGGATCACCCGATAGAATTCGCGAGAAGAAAGTTATCATACTCTGAACAGAACTATAACATGACCAAAAGAGAAAGCCTAACTATGGTCTATGCACTTCAAAAGTTCTGGCATTACTTATTGGGAAAACACTTTAGTATGTTCACAGACCACTCAACCTTGAAATACCTAGTCAATAAGCCAGTGTTGGGGGGGAGAATCTGTTGATGGTTACCACTATTCCAAGAATTTGATTTTGAAGTAATAGTCAAGCCAGGAAAATTGAACGCATGACCTGATCACCTATCAAGTGTCACAAATGGAGAAGAACCTACAAATTTAGAAGACAAATTTCTCGATGCACAGTTATTCTCACTACAGATTGTTGATTAATACTTCACAAATATCAATCAGTACTTGAGTACAGGTACTACACTGCAAGAATATAGAACCACGCAGAAGAAAAACCTAGTAGTATGTGTTTCTGACTATCAAATGATTGCAGGACATTTATATAAAATGGGCACAGATATCATATTGTGAAGATACGTGTTAGAGCACGAAAGACCCATAGTTTTAGCATAAACCCATGAGGGAATAGCAGGAGGGAATTATGCAAGTAAAGCTACCACGCAAAATGTATTGTGCGCAGGATTTTGGTGGCCAACGATTCACAGATATTCAAAGGAATACTGTCAAACATGAGATGTTTGTTAAAAGGTACAAAAACCCAACAAAAGGGATGAGATGCCATTACGAACACAAGTAACATTACATGCATTTGACAAGTGGGAAATAAACTGTGTGGGACCAATCAACCCACCAGTAAAAAGAATAGGATCAATGTACATTATCACCGTGACGGAATACTTAACAAGATGGGTGGAAGCTGCACCAGTGAAGGATTGTAGCGCAGAAACAACATCACATTTTCTATTTGACCAAGTAATCACTAGATTTGGGTGCCAAATAATTTTGATGAGTGACAAAGGAACGCACTTCATAAGCAGTACCATCAGTGCTATGACTGAAGAATTTGAAGTCCATAATCAGAAGGGCACACCGTATCATCCACAAGAAAATGGCACAGTGGAAGCATTCAACAAAATCTTGGAGAACACACTGAAAAAGGTTTGCAACGTCAACAGGGACGACTGGGAACCCAAATGTAACGTTCCTGACCATCAACCCCATGGTCGAGCCAACATTACTATGCAGAAAAAACACTACTGTAACATATTATGCATTCTTATGAAATACAATTGCTTAATTATAGTTAAACACAGTGTAAGCACATTAATACCATTAGCATACATAATCCATGACATTAACAATAATTCACGAATACAACGGAATACATGTAAACATTGCTAGAATCACAGACATGCATATTTAATTGAAATTATATGCATGTATATACTTATCTTTTAGACTGGAGGTAATTCACCAACTACGTGTAGACCTCCCATGAACCTCCCAACCTTAGACCATGCTGCTCATCACTCTCAGCAGTAGGTCACCCCCGAGATGGGACTAAGCTCCACTGGGTTGGGATTCCTGAGCTAGGAAGGGAATACAGGAAGACACATAATCACAGGACAAGGATTCTCTCCCAGGAGCCACTTATGCCCACTGCCCATAGACTCTCATTCCCCACATGTCTGTCCCACCCCAGGAGTATACACCTTCATTGTCACCAAGATAGTTCATAGGTTGTTAAACTCCCTTCCCTTGGGCTTCAACAACAGACCGAACCGGAAATCTCCGAGCTCTGTGGCAACTACAGGACGCCTTCCAGGAGTTCTCACTTCCTCTACGCACTTTCTCACCTGGAGAGAATCGCTTACAAACTGGGTAACCTGCCTCTTCAACAACAATCACCTCCCTCACACTGGCCAGCAAGACACACACATTCCAGCACTGTGTGGCCACAATAGTCAATTGGGAAAATGTGTATGGACACCCGAAATGGAAACGATCAGTGCTAAAGCATAGCGCATCTCTGTGATTACAGGAGGAGTTAATCTTTCTGGCAAGCAACACAGGATGCATGGCTCAACAATTAAAAACCATTCAGTTCTCCCAACCAACAATAAAGAACAGATTCACCTCTTTGGTTTCAAAGATGCGTAAGGTGTACAGAGGTTCAATCACAAAGGATAAATGCCTGCATATGGAGGATGGAGGAATTGGAAGGTCGAACCCCAGATTCAGGTGATGGTTGGAGGAATGCCCACCCAACTCCTATGCAACAGTCGACGGAATGGAAAAAGAACCCCCAACATAGCTCATTTCCTGGGTTAAATTGCATGTGCTTGGGTCAACACATGTCGCCCATGAAGCTGCATGCATCCCTCCCCAGGAACTTAGGACAAAACATAGATTTCACATGGATTTTGGGATAATATTAAAATATTATTCCCAAGGACTTAAGCCCCTAGGCTCCACACTTAGCCTCTCTTTCCAACCTTCCAGCCCCCAATCCCTTACCCAGGTTTTGTGGAAGCTTAGTCCCCCAACACTCATTCATCATGGTTGGTCCACACGCAGAGATGTTATGTATTAATATTGTGCATAATTACATGTACAAAAATCAGGCTCCTGGCCTTCAACACTTAGGCTCCCTGGCCTAATAAAACATAAGCCCACTAGCTTATATAACTTGGCTCAGCAGCCTTATAAACTTGAATTACAGTTCATAAACAAGCTTTATACTTCATAGACATGATTTACAACAGGGCTCGGCCTTGGGGACATTACAATCCCCTCCCCTTATTTTTTCACTGTCCTCAGTGCAACTTTACACTGCATCTGCAAACTTTCAAAATTTTCAAAAAGATACCAGTACTCTGCCCACATAACATCTTCATGCTCCCATGTCACGTCCTCAAGACCGTACCAGGTCCACTAAACCTTTACAAGCCCTATGGCTCGATTCCAGAGTTGTTTGTTTTTCCTGTCCAATATGCACACAAGATGCACTTGTAGGACACCTTCTTGCTCCACCTGGATCACATTCCAATCGATTACATGATTAGCATTAGGCATAAACTTTTTAAGAAATGATTATGTACAGTCATGGATGCAGGTAATGCAAGCATATATGCAACTGGCCCAATACTTTCCAGGATTTCAAATCGCCC
>ML846678.1:55881-73456 GCA_009831015.1 Picea engelmannii
ATCTCTCTCTTCATACCCAGCCAAAATTAATGGCTCTTGATCGCTGCTACTTTTTTATGATATCCAGGGTGCCCTGCATAAGGCACATTATGCATCTCCTGCAAAATCATCTGTTTCAAGCACTGGACATTGGGTACAAAAATTATGTTCTTGTACAGTAGTATTCCATCTATTTCCAATTTATAATTTTCCATATTCTGTGGCATCTTACCCTGTTGTAGCTTGGCTACCAATTCTCTGTACTGTAGATCTTCATTTGCAGCCTCCAGAATTATGCTTTTAATATCAATCTGATACATGCTAATGGTTGTAGCATGTAATTCATGCACCCTCCTACTGAGTGCATCAGTCACTTTATTCTCCTTTCCTTTGATATGCTTGATCTCAAAGTTGTACTCACACAGAAATTCCAACCACCTACTTTGTCTAGCATTTAAGGTTGGTCGATCAAACAAATATTTCAAACCATTATGGTCTATTCTAAGTTCAAACCTCCTTCCCATGAGGTAATGCCTCCATTTCTTTAGAGCATGAACTATGGCTGCCAACTCCAAGTCATGGGTTGCATAGTTCTCCTCGTGCTCTTTTAATTTCCTGGACTCATAACAGATTACAAATTCATTATGACTGAGGACCCCTCCTAGTCCTTCTTTGCATGCATCAGTGCATACTATGAAATCTGCATTCGGATCTGCAATCCTCAGGATTGGAGCACTGGTTAACAACTGATTCAATCGTTGGAAACTTTCCTCGCATCCCTCTATCTAGTGAAACTGCTTCCCCTTTCTTTGCAAGGAAGTGATAGAGTGAGCTATCTTGGAAAACCCTGCGATGAACCTTCTGTAATAACCAGCCAAACCCATGAAGGATCTAACATCCGTTACGTTCCTTGGAGCTGAACATTCTCTAATGGCTTCAATCTTCTCAGGGTCTACTACTATCCCATCCTTCGAGATAATATGTCCCAAGTAATGGATCCACTCTTGGTAAAATGAGCACTTGCTCAACTTGGCATATAGTTGGTGCTCTCTTTGCACCTGCAACACCATCCTCAGATGTTGTTCATGTTCTTCTTTGGTCCTGGAATACACCAAAATGTCATCCATGAAGATGATGACAAAATTGTCTAGATAGTCTCTGAATACTCCATTCATCAAGCTCATAAAAACAACGGGTGCATTTGACAGTCCAAACGGAACCACTGTGAACTCATAATGACCATACCTTGTTCTAAAGGCAGTATTGTTGATGCCTTCATCTCTTATTCTTACTTGGTGATATCTCGATCTTAGATCTATTTTCGAAAATATCTTTGCATCCTTCAACTGATCGAAGAGATAATCAATCCTCGGCAGAGGATACTTGTTCTTCACCGTTACTTTGTTCAATTGCCTAAAATCGATGCACAATCTCAATGTTTCGTCCTTCTTCTTTACGAACAGGATCAGGGCAACCCAAGGCGACATGTTTGGGTGTATATATCCCTTCTTCAGAATTTCTTCAAGCTGCAGCTGCAAATACTTCAGTTCTGGCACACTCATCCTGTATGGAGCCTTTGACACTGGAGCTGCTCCAGGCATCAAGTTCACAGAGAAATTGATATCCCTTTTCGGAGGTAGTCCAGGTACTTCCTGGAATACATCTTCGAACTCTTTAAGTACCTCATCATCCTCAATACTTGACACCTTATCCTTAGGCATTTCCCCCACATGGGCTGCAAATAATTGACAGCCTTTTCTATAGCACTTCTTTAGCTGAATTGCTGATATTTCTCTAACAGTAACAACTCTAGGAATTCCTTGGACGTCTCTTTGATTCCCTTCTTCATCTAAGAAAGTGAATGCCTTGTTCCGAAAGTCCAAGATGGCATGGTGCTGGTCCAAATAGTCCGTCCCAATTAGACAGTCATAAGAGCCTAACAGCAGAATGTTCAAATCAACCTTTGTGCTCAGTCTATTCATGTCTACAGGACAAGACTTGACTAACTCCATGAATTTCCTCTTGGTTCATGTAGCTAGATGCGCTAACCAAGACTTTTCATGTTTGCTTCTTATCAAATGCAAACTTTCTACCACTCTAGGGTCTATATAACTATGGCTAGCCCCTAAATCAACTAAAATAGTAAATGGTTGGTTTTTTATCATACCTTATAGTTCAATCATGTGTGATTGATACTCAGCTTGATTGTTGTCCAAGGCTGCGTAGATCCTTGGAATTCTACTGCCCATGTCCTCCACTCTTTTAGCCTGCTGAACAGTGTGGAGAACTCTTACTTTATCATTTATGTGGGGGAAATCCCTGTACCTATGGTTTTCTTTACAACCCCAACATTCCATAGGTGGCAGCCTTGAAATTTTCCCACCCACTTCAACCTTCTTGGGCTCTCTAAGAGACGGTTGTCCTTGAGGACTGTTTCTGAAAAAGGGTGGTTCATTTCCCTTCTGCCTTTGTTCTTTCTTGAACTTTTTCTGGTCATCCCAAGCCTTCCGAAAGGTAGGTTTTTCTCTTTGTTGTTCAACTAAGCACTTCCCTCTTCTTATCATGTCTTCCATAGTCTTTAGGTCATCATATTGAATCTTATCCCCAATAGGAGGCGGTAATCCACTCAGGTACCTCTGAATCTTGACAGACTCATCTTTGATGAATGGAACATACTTCAGTAATTCCAAAAAATTTCGTTCATACTCATCAATGGTCTGGTTGTCCAGCTTGAGTTCAAATAACTCTTTCATCTTTCTGTCATAATATCTTTTAGTTAAGTATTTCCTCTCAAAATACCTCTTGAATTCTTTCCATGTGATGCCCCTTTCCCTGATGTGCTACACCTGCACAAGTTGATCCCACAACATGGATGCCTTTCCCTTCAATTGATACATGGAAATCCTACCCTCTACATGAGAGGAATAATTATGCAGTTGAAAGTATTTCCTCATACAAAGCAACCAATTTTCGGCATCATCCTCCTTCTTATGTTCTCCATCGAACATTGGAGGCTTGATCTTGTTCATTTCTCCTTTCAATTCATCCATCCCAAATCTACTGTGCTTTCTGGTAGGAGATGGGCTTGAACTATTGTGTGCTTCCTTACTGGAATGCTTTGGGGAGAGACAACGATGTCTATTGACACTCCTTGATCTTCTTTTCCTCTCAGGGGTCCTGCAACTCTCTATCTTGCTTGAGTCACTCTCCTTTTCCAATTTCTTTTCTATTCTTTCCAGGCTCTTCAACATCCTTAAGTTGAATTCACCCTACTTATCCCTGACTTTCATGAGCGTTCGACTATCAGCTCAGTGAGACTGGGCATCTTTCTGCAATATTTCAATGATTTTCATCATATGTCATTCCTTATACATCTCTTTTCCTTTCCCATTAGAGTTTGATCCTTCGACTCCCAAGTTGACATTCCTTCCTTCTCTTTCATTCTCTGAATTGGAGGAAATCCACACCTCTTCCATTCTCTGCTCTCAACGACAACCCTATTCGGTTCTGGCACTTGCTAAGCTTCTAGAAACACACGTGCAGACAACAGGGATTTTTCAGGTTGTCATTCTTAGCAAATTCCACACATTCAAAACCATTTTGATTTAAGAAAACGCTTCGACTTCACAAATTTTCCGAGTTTTGCTCAGCTCTGTAATTTTCGGGTGATATTTCCCTCTTTCTTAGCCCCTACCCTCGTAACCAAAGGTCGTGACCAAATGATAGACTATTAGGTGTTACTCGGGCTTTCGACCTTCGAAGAGTTTAAGGTACACACATCTATCTCCCGGAGTTTCGATTTATCGAATTAGCGTAAATCAGGTGGATCGACAATCCACGTTTACCTAACATCCAATGGTTAAAAATCCGCTATGGTTCTTCCGTCTTCGAAGATTTCGGGACTTCAGGACTTTCGGTTTTGGGGTTTCGGTAATCGGGAGTTCAAAATGTAGTGACCCAAACCACTGGTCACTCCATTCCCCGAACTCCGATACACAAGTTATTGTACGAGAACCAACGATCCTCAATGATTTGGATCCAACGGTCCAGACCTTTTCGGAGTTTCGTGAACCGGGAGTTCACGATGCAGCGACTCCAAATCTCTTGTCACTTCAATCCCCAAATTCTGATATGGGAATTCATGTATGAGATCAACGGCTGTGAGCCTCCCCTGATCCGACGGTCTAGATCTCTCCTAAGCTTACACCTGTCAAATCTCTTTAGCCCTAACTTCCTCGCTAGTTGGCTAGATCCGACGGCTCACAGGATATCGACACTTCTTCCTGGAAGTGCTCCACCGTCTGATTCTACCCTTGTTAATCTCTTTCGTGATTCGGGACTTGGAGTGACCAAGAATTTGGCCTGCGCTCCAAGTTCACAATCCTTGAATTCACGAAATGATCCAACAGATCAAACCAACCACGATCAATGACCCACATTTATTCTGGATACTAGGGTGGCAAGTTTCTCCATCCACTAACCACCTTGCAACTTCTGGCTATCTTACGGTCCTCGTGATTTTCCGAGTTCTCCACAGAGAATTATGACCATCCAACTTTGCTTCTCAAGGACTTATGGCCAATGACTTGGTACCCTCCTTCTGAACATTCATCTACTTGATCCAACGGTCCTAATTCCCCACGATCTAACGACTCAGATCTCATCAGCATTTCACGTATCGGGATTTTTTGTATCACGAGGTCGAAAGATTTTCCACCTTCATCCTCCCTATTCCCGAAATGTCGATTTCTTCCTGGAAAATTAATGGTCCAGATCTCTCTTAGATCAACAGTTGTGATCCAATCATGAATTCTCACGAACTCACCCTTAGACCATTTCAAGTCATGAGTCAGCGAAAGGTTGATTGCTCTCCACACATCCTTTCTGATGGATGGTCCTGACGAATTCGGGATTTCACGTATCGCGATTTCCACACTCCTGTGCAACTCCAAAGGGTTTTAAACCTTGTGCACATTCTCCAGATTTGATGGTTGTGAGGGTTCTCCTTTCCTCCCGAACAGATTTTATGGCTCCAACACCTCTGGTGTGGAGTTCTCTCTCTCCCTATGGCCTTATACCACACCGACTGCAGTTTTATAATACCGCTACACCTCCTGAGCTTTGTAACACGGTCAAGTAGTCCATTGACACTCAGAAACATTCTAAGGTCTGAAATTAGTCCTCCAGACACAATTTCTTCTCAAAACCTCGGTCCAAAGACCACTTATCTAGCCCATCCAGGCTCAACATTGAAACTAGGCTCTAATACCATACTGTAACATTCCCGACCATCAACCTCATGGTCGGGCCAACATTACTGTAAATACAATTGCTTAATTATAGTTAAATACAGTGTAAGCACATTAATAATGTTAGCATACATAATCTACGGCATTAACATTAATTCACGAATACAGTGGAATACATGTAAACATTGCTAGAATCACAAACATGCATATTTAATTGAAACTATACGCATGTATATACTTATATTTTAGACTGGATGTAATTCACCAACTGCATGTAGACCTACCATGAACCTCCCATCCTTAGACCTGTTTCTCATCACTCTCAGCAGTAGGTCACCCCCGAGCTGGGACTAAGCTCCACCAGATAGGGATTCCTAGGCTAGGCAGGGAATACTGGAAGACACACAGTCACAGGAGAAGGATTCTCTCCCAGGAGCCACTTATTCCCACTGCCCATAGACTCTCATTCCCCGCATGTTTGTCCCACCCTAGGAGTATACACCTTCACTGTCACCAAGACAGTCCATCAGCTGCTAACCTCCCTTCCCTTGGGCTTCAGCAACAGACCGGACCGGAAGTCTCCAAGCTTTGTGGTAGCTACAAGACTCCTTCCAAGACTTCTCACTTCCTTTGTGCACTCTCTCACCTGGAGAGAGTCACTTACAGACTGGGTAACCTGCCTCTTCAACAAAAATCACCTCCCTCACACTAGCCAGTAAGCCACACACAGTATAGCACTGTGTGGCCACAACAGTCAGTTGGGGAAATGGGTATGGACACCCGAAACGGAAATGATCAGCGCTAAAGCATAGCGCGACTCTGTGATTACAGTATGTGTTCAGCTTTCTGGAAAGCAACACAGGATGCACAGCTCAGCAATTATAGAACATTCAGTTCTCCCAACCAACAATAAGGAACAAACTCACCTCTCTGTTTTCAGAGATGCGTAATGTGTACAGAGGTTCAATCACAGAGGCCAAACGCGTACAGATGGAGGATGGAGGAATTGGAAGATCGAACCATGAATTCAGGTGATGGTTGGAGGAATGCCCACCCAACTCCTATGCAATAGTCGACAAAATGGAAAGAGAACCCCCAACACGGCTCATTTCCTGGGTTAAATCACATGCGCTTGGGTCGACACATGTCACCCATGAAGCTGCATGTATCCCTCCCTAGGAACTTAGGACAAAACATAGATTTCACATGGCTTTTGGGATAATATTAAAATATTATTCCCAAGGACTTAAGCCCCTAGGCTCCACACTTAGCCTCTCTTTCCAACCTTTCAGCCCCCAATCCCTTACCCAGGTTTTGTGGAAGCTTAGTCCCCCATCATTCATTCATCATGGTCGGTCCACACACAGAGATGTTTTGTATTAATACTGTGCATAATTACATGTACAAAAATCAGGCTCCTGGCCTTCAACACTTAGGCTCCCTGGCCTAATAACACATAAGCCCACTAGCTTATATAACTTGGCTCATCGGCCTTATAAACTTGAATTATAGTTCATAAACAAGCTTTATACTTCATAGACATGATTTACAATAGGGCTCGGCCTTGGGGACATTACACCAAAGTACCAGCAGTATTATGGGCATACAGGACTACATGAAAAAATTTGACATGGCACATGCCATTTAAACTGATTTATGGCCAAGAAGCAGTGGTACCATTAGAATTTTTAGTACCAAGCTTGCACGTAGCAACAATCACACAAATGCCAGAATTAGGCATAGTAAAGGAGAGACTGAATCAGTTACTTGCCATGGAGGAGGACCGAATCTTGGGAGGATTCCACCAACAAGTTCGAAAAGCACGAGATAGAGCTTGGCACGATAGACACATCAAGAAGAAAACGTTCAAGGAATGAGGTATAGTATTGATGTATGACAACAAATCGTTACAGCACCCATGAAAGCTCATAATGCATTGGTTAGGACCATACAAAGTAAAATTTGTCACAGATGGAGGAGTTGTATAGTTACAAGATTTATCAGGTGTAGAACTCAGAGGAATGATCAATGGGAGACGAATGAAACTATACAAGTACAGTCGACCATCCACCACGCAATAAACAAAAAAAAAATAGTATATCGAAAAAGAACCAAAGAGGGTGTAGTATGCCAGAAGTAGAAAGGCTACACGAACTAAGAAACAAAAATTCGGAGAGGAGAAGGACAACAATCACATGAAAAAAGGGAAACAAGCGGGAAAAGGAAATTCAGCAAAAGAACTATGAGAAGACAACATTAGGAAGAATTAAAAGATGACAAGGACCGATGGGACATCACATTAATCGCCCCAATTGGAGACGACAAAGCAGAAGTAATGGAAAGTATGAAACCATCAGAGATGCATTGAACCCGTAATCAAGGTGCATTAAACCCATAATCAAGGAAGCATCCTTGACAAGATTCATGGGAAATACATACAACACATGGATGCGGGATCCAATAGTATATTCACAAAGAGAGAACAGACATCGAGCGACAGAGGCTAAAGAACACATAGAAAGTTCATGAAGACCCTAGAGACCGTTCAAGTCCAGCAAACACTTGACATTCACTACCATGGGACCACCCAAGAAGGTAGAAATGATCCATACCAACAAGAAAACTAGAGTTCAGACTAGGTCACGAGGACAGGCATAAGATGGTGAACAACAGTCATCGGAGATCGTCAATGCCGATGAAATCCCATCTCCAGACACAACACCGGTAAACCCTACACCTATCCTGGAAGAAATCCAACAGCCAGCACCGGAGGGCACGATTCAGGAGATACCAGCGGAAGTACAAGAGCCATAGAACCAGGGAACAAAAACCCTGAAGGAGATGCAACCAGAGCATACAGAGGCAACTTCGAAAGTCAATGGCACAGCACCGAATCTGACAACAACAATGGAGCCAGATGAGTCTCAAATGACCATCTCAGACCACACAACAGTGGATATGGTTGAAGATGTCTTGGCTTGGCCTGAATGGTATATGGAAGTGCAACTGGAAGCTGTTGGAACTTCGAGCCAACCACCACAACAGTAGAAAGACAAGATATAGATACCAAGTTCACCTCGCAAGAAACCAGTAGAAGAAATTGTTCTAACGTGCATACCAGCTGGGGTACAGGTAGGACCAAAGCTACTGGGCCATATCGGGAAGCTCAAATACTCAGACCATGATGTAGCAAATGAAGACAAGTTCCTGAAACTTCCGAAGAGGGTCTTTATACAAACTACAGGCACAAATCAATTTGGAGAACCGATCAACCAACCATACCAATGGGGAAATGGGCTGGATAAAACAAGAATTTTAGGTTTGTTGGACCTACCACACTTTGGCAGAGGCCAGTACACAACATCGTGCATCAAACAACTGCTAGCAATCACACATGGAGGGGACATATGGTTGGACAAGCCCCTCCCCATAACCGTTGATCTAATTGCGAAAATAACAGGGTTACCAATTCGGGGTATGGATCTCGTATTGTTTTTGGATGACAAAACCAAGGAGAAATCACTAGAAGAAGAGATGAAGAAGAAGTATGGAACCGACAAGGGGACAAGAGGGATAATTATAAAGAGGATCAACGATGCAACCACACAATTGGGTGCGAAAATCTTAGCCTCCAAGCTGTTAAGAAAATGTCGCAGGGAGGAAGTCCCATCTGGTGTTGTTGTAGTTGCAGCCCAGTGCGTAGAAGGCACCTCAATGAGCTGGGTGTTGTACCTATCGAACATGTTCCTGGATGACTAAAAGGATGCGCAGGACCTGGGCACAGAGTTCCACTACTCATCGTTGATCACATTAATAGCCTTCATAGGATGGAAAGAGTTAAGGTATGTAATTTTTTGTACTTGACCAAAGTCAAATAAGGAAACACGGTATTTGTTGCTCGGAGCTAGGCCAGACTCGAGGAGAAAGAAGGCGAATGGGTCCATTTTTTAGGGGTACCTACATGACCTATAGGAAGCCATCTCCAAGATGTGGAGAATCACACCAAAATTTGTCGCGTGATATGCAAACATCGCCACTTTCCAGGCCAGACGACACATAATGTGGATACATGCAAGGAAGGATCTGGATAAACAATGGCTATAGATGCGCTACTGCATCAGAAAGGGTGATATTGACATGGTCATCAATGAATGGGTCGATGAATGGAGGATCCCAACCATTACCCAGGAAGTGCTAGAAAGAACAACAAAAGAAGAGGCAGAGCTAGGAGAAACGCAGCCTCCAAAAATCCAAGTGCCCAAGAGACCAAGAATGGGCCAAGGCAAGACAATAAAGACAGACGAAGGGCCAAAGAACATAGGGACCCAAAAGGGGAAGAAGGAGAGTACACAACCGACCAAGGCACAATAGAAATAGGCTGAGGGAGCACATGAGACCACCCTAAATACTGACACACATGAACTAGGGGGAAATAAGAGACTAGCCACGCAGACAGGAGGCGCACGTAAGAAATCAAAGGCACAATGAAAACCGCTAGAGTATACGATCATGGATGATGATGGGGAGATGATAGCCTGAATGGTCCAGGATTGTCTAGTTGAGGACCTCGACCATGCTACACGCCACTGGGATAAGATCCAAGAGGATTTGGCAGACATGCGATAGCTCATCAAGCATATCAGGGAAGGGCTGACAACAAGCAACAGGGGAATCGAACCATCAACACCGCAAATAGAAGGAAGAGTGCAAGAAGAAGAACAAGAGTCAGTCAAGGCAATACTGCAGCCACATGTAACATTCCACATCAACCCTAGTATGTTGCGCATGGACGGAATTATGGGGCAGACACCCTTGAAGGACATAATCCAAATCCAATTTGTGTTGACAAGGATACCATCAAGGGTGCTACATAGATTGCAAGTGAGCATAAACCACAAGGTACAGTCTCGCGCATGCAGAGAATTAACTGAATTGAAGAAGGAATCAAAGAAGCAAGACGCACTAGAAATAGTGTATGAGAAGGCAAAATCTGAGACCTAGGAGGAAAGGGAGCACATAAATTGATTGGAGCAGAAAGTGGCAGGAACTTATGAGAAGATTCCACAGGCCGCCCAGAGTGAGGTAATCCCAACAACATAAAAGATTGATCAGATTGCGTAGGAAATTCATCAATACCAGAAGGAGATCGAGGATCTCCGAGAATATCGCATACCAACCACTCCACCAGCAATCAAGGAGAAAAGGAATAAGGAAGCAACAACGTAGCTGCAAGAGATAGAGCAGTAGGTCAGCAGAACAGCTGACTTGTTTGATAAAGAAGCACAACTTTGGACCAGGTTAGAGGATCAGTAGGTCCACAAATGGGACATGGAAGAAGAAAGGATCAACGGATCCAAGAACTCAAGTAGAGGTAGAAGACAATACAAATCATAGAATGCATCAAAGGGACATAGGACATGAAGATATTGCAAGGATGGGTAATCACTGCGCAAACCTAGAAACAAGAGCGGCAGGCGCAAATGGAACCATTGCAAGAGCGGGTAGCAGAAGTCCTAGCACAAGAAGGGGAAGCCAAGACACAGATAACACAATCCCAGGCAGAATGCATGGAATTGGTTAGTGATGAAATCACAGCTTAGGTAGTGGACACAATCAAGGAGAAGACTATGCAGGCGCAAACACAAGTAGCAGAGCTCAAGGAAAAGTTACAGATGATCACCAAGGAGATTGAGGAAGCTCAGAAGGATTAGGTGGCTCGGGACAAGCCACATGTCAGTGTTGGGGGCCTGTTGGCAGTAGGCCAAAGTGGAAAGAAGGATGATCGTGGGGAAAGAAAGCGTGCAGAGAGTGAAGGAACAGCTAGAAGGAAACACAACATGTGGGCATGCAAGAAAGCGTGCACAAGGAAAGCGACAACTGGAAGGAAGAACAACAGGCGTACATGAGAGGAAGACCTAACATCAGTAGGTTTAGGGTTTTGGTAATGTATTGTAATGGCTGAAGAGCCAAAGATGTATAAATACCAATACTGAGGTATTACAGAGGGTTCATGGATTTTGTAGTTGTTCTGATTTAGTTAGTATTAAGGTTTTTGTAGTGTTTGGCATATAGTAGCTACGCATGAGTGGATGCAATAGGTAATATTTTGTTGTATGAGATATTTTGTAAGATGTTGAGCTAGAGGAGACTAGAGAAGGTAGATATTGAGGATTGGATCACAGGTTGAGGAGCCTGGTGCGATCCAGTTCACCTCATATAGATCTTACCCATTTGAGGAGAGTTGTAAGTGCACGACGTTGTAGATGCAGAACTATCATAATAAAAGAGAAAAGATCCAAATCTTTGTGGACGTAGCCCAGGAGGGGGTGAACCACAGTAATATCTGTGTGGTGTGATGAATAAATGTATATCTTTCCTGTCTTCAACAATTATTATTACGTTGAATGAATGAGTTATTATATTGCTTGTTTAAATTTTGTTGTGATATGGAGGGAATAAGCTATGATATTTACTACACAGTCGTGGGTAACAATAGGTTGCAATCACAAATTATAATAAATAGTTCAAAATACAAACCCCATATCCCATACTCAATCCTAGGCTGTAAACACATGATTCTTGCAGCCACCCATTAAAGTTATCTTGGGTGAGACTGTGCAGCGCATTCTATGTGTTGCGTTGCCTTCTGGTTCACCAGGAGGGCCGATAGTTTTAGAGGCTTTGTTGGAAACCCGAAAGACATGAACCCTAGGTCAATAACTCAAATGGTATAAAGGAATAGCGATAACCAATAGTAGGCAATATTGGTCCACGGTTATGTCTTTCATGTCTCTTATGAAAATGTCTGAAAGCAAGATTGTCATTCCTTCAATTTTATGGAAAGGATGGAAATAAGGCACAAAGTGTTGTGCTAGTTGATTAATATATATAGGCTCAAGGTCTGGTGTACTCTCAAGAGTAGAAGGACCTAGTATATCAGCAAGAATGTCATCAAAAATACTATTCTCAACTTTTGGCATGTTAGGAGCAACCATCTCATCAATCGGTTTAGTATAATGCTCTGTTGGAAAATCAGTATGAACTCCACTTGCAACAAACAAAACTTCTTTATTTATAGCAAGAAAAAATGTAGGAAAGGTGGAAACAACAACATCATATCCAAGGCCTATTCTTGGAGACTTCATCTCAAGCATAATAGGAGCAACAATACCCTGTCCATTCTTCCCAAGTGCTCCTCTGGTATATCCCATATTAAATTAGTTCATACTTAGACATGAATGACTTAATATTTAAGACAAGCATATGAATACTGGCAGGATCAACCAAGTATATCTAATAAATGCATCCCTTCCAAAGAGTCAATACTTGGTGCACATATTAGCTCTAGAATTACTATAGTTACCCATATTGTTGAGCATTCGAGATCCTATACCTGTAGTGTGTTTTTAAAATCTAGGAGAAGTAACACAATCATTATTTTTAAAGCATAAATCAACAACATCTTGCTTACAAGGAGCACCACAGGGTGGAGAAGAAATGAGTGATCTTGGAAGCTCAACAACATCATCATTCTTATCACAAAAAGATTGATTAGAAGCAATGGTGAAAGAAAAAATAGGTGATCTTGGCAGCTCAACAACAACAATCTTCTTATCAGTTGTCTCAACATTATGTTCAATAGTCTACAACTGGCAAACTTGTTCTTCAAGGTTCTGTTTGCAGTCCTACAAACTCGGAAGAGTCTCATCCTTCGCAGTCAGCTTCAATAATGTGGCATTATAATCTTCCTTTAATTCATCATACTCGTCAAACAATCAATTTTTATCTTCTTGGAGAGGATCAACTTCTTCATGAAGCTCATCAATGGAGGCCTGCAAGTGTGAAACCTCACAAGTCATATGGGAATTTGTTTCCATCAACTGGTTGACATATGTGCTCATTATTATATGAGGAAGATATTTCACTTATTTATCCAAGTCTTCATGGAGGTCATACTTCTCCTCAAATTCGTCTGCAAGAGTCTGGAAAAAGCTTGTCATAGTGTCCCCATGGCAGTGACCCTCCTAGAGTGCTCAATCACAGTAGTCTAAAACACATTTTCTAGAATCTTCAACAGATTTTTCAGTCCTACATTCTATGTCTTTAAAGAAACATTTTCATGAGAAAGGGATTTCACCTCCTTCATGAGATCATCAACAAGATCTGTTTTGTCACCAAATCATCCACTAGATCTTGAAATATGGTTTCCATTATCTATTCTAGGTCAAAAAGTTCCATAGATTTTTCATCAAACCATTGCAAAAGGATAGTTTGAAAGAGGTCAACGTCATCTTCCCATCGGCTATGGGTTGTCTCCATTTCACTACTCAGTCATTGATTCTCATTCTGCAACTATGTAACAAAATTTTGCAAGAAAATGACATATGCATGAAGTCAACTGTGAGATTCTCCCAAGGAAATATCCTTCTCACAAATCTCCTACAGTTTCTGAAGCATTAGATCTTTATCTTCATCCAACATGCCCATCATTGATAGAGGGAAAAATCCAATAAATAAGTCATCTCAAGGTTGGGAAGTGAGGGTATGCACACACATCTAGCCCCACACACACAAGGTTGGGAAGTGAGGCTATGAGCACACACAAAGTCGATTCACTGGTATATTAAAGTGAGGTTATGCACACACACATACAATGCAAAACTCACACATCTAGCCATCCATGCAAAGAAGCCATCAATCCTCAACATACACCTGTATAAACTATTGGTCGATCGAACGTCTTCACACAATTACTTATGAAGTGGAGCATTGATCCGACCATAGCATTCAATAACAAGATCCACGCAAAAAAATTAGTAGGATATGCAAATAGAAATTTATTGTTTTCCAGTCACACAAGTCGTACAAGCAACAAAAGTCACTTATTTTATCAGTAGAACCTGTTGGCGCTGAGGTGAGCCAAGCCACAAGATTAAATCCACGTTGATTTTACCATGCGAGGGTTTTTACACTTGTCAAAAGTGGATCAAATGTTGGTCGGATATATTTTCCAAATGACACATTGGGTTCATGCACCAGTCGACTTGGGTAAATCTGCAAGAAACCCTTGCCCTCCAGATGATTCAAGGAGTGGGTGTATCCTAGTCAAGTCAGTTCGGGCCACAGTTCTTCAAACATGACAGTCGAGTGGTCCCACAGTTTGTTGGTCGAGTCAACCAATGAGCACCAGTCGAGGGTTTCGACCAAGTCAAATTCAAGTTGGGTCGAGCCCTATCCAAGTCAAGTCGATCCTGGAAGTTGGTGCGCGTCCAAGTCGGTGCATGTCTTCTTGATCGACAACAGCTAATATGTGTGCACCAGTCAGAAAAGGAGAAGAGGTTGGTCGAGCCCTTCAATGCGTCTTGTTCCACACTAGTTGATGGCGAAGAAATATCAAGTCAAATCCTCACAAAATTCTCAATCGATTCTTTGGACAATAAGCAAAACAATCCACATGAAAGAACCAAGTACATGTTGGGCGTGTGTGAGAGATCTTTCAACAGTTGAGAGAGGGGAGATGAGGAAATCTGACGAAAAGATCCACCAACGCTACCACTAGATCAAGTATGCAAGATATTTCAATGTATGCATTCAACAAAGTTAGGTTTTCCATAGCTCAACTACCCACGACGAGTAATGATCTTCACCCATCACAACTTCACGAGTATCTCGCTTCCATCTGAGTCTTCCTAGCGGAAACAAGGATTGAATGCATCTCCCTTCCATCACGAGTAGCTCACTTCCATCACGAGTATCTCAATACCATGTGGGAACAAAGATTGAATGCATAGAATAACATATCCAAGATTGAAGGTGGTGTCTATAGACACTGTAGCACTAAAGCACGAGTCGCTCAATGAGAGCAAGAGAAGATCTCCTAAGATGATTTGATGATATGAGAAGATAATAGACAAATCACAAGGATCATCTATAAATATGTTTTGGTCAGGGATCAAATAATAATCTTAGGTGAAGTCAGTTGCACCTGTCCACATATCATAATCTTAGGTGAAGTCAGTTGCACTTGTCCACATATCAGGGATCCCAAGTGGACATGGTCAACCACCATTTTAGTCGGTCATCGACCCAAAGACTTGGTCGACCCACACAACCAACAAGGTGAGGTTTATGATGGAATGCATTTTCCAACACCCAATAAATATTTCCAATAAAAGAAACCCATATTTTTATTAGATACCCTTTTTTATACCCCCCAATACCTATAAACCCCCTAAGACCCCACATTCCCCCAATACCTACAATATATTGACTTTAATTTTCACAATTTAAAAGACCCCTTTATGAATGAACGTGATAAGATATTGTTCAACAAGGTGAAGCCCCCATGGAGAAATGGTGGGGTGGCTAGGGGGAAATTTTCAGTCATCAAGGAAATATGGCCCAAGTTAACCGAAATTTCACCTAGTTCTTTGAGAAGTTGTTTGTTGCTTTTGCGACCTCTTTGTTTTTCCTCCCTAGAGGGTTTGGATTTATCATGAGAAGAATAAGTTTTGATTCCTAATGAGGAGACATAGGAGTGCTTACCTTTAGAAACTGATTCTCTATAGATCTTGTGGCCGACAAGGGAATCTTTCAAAAGTTGGACATGTTGTTATGGGATAGAATTTGGGTCTTGTCACTCTCAAGTAGCTACTATGGATTGAAGATATCATTTTCCGAGATCCATCTCATCACCATATTTCAAGTCAATCTGTTCAAGATAGTCCTCCTACATTTCCACTTTTCCATTGACTGGGTCTGAGGAGTTCAAATCCATGGTTTTGTAGCACTTGGCATTATCATATGTTTCATAGTCATTATTGGGGTCCATATTTGGTCAAGTATCCTTATGATGAGTTCCTTTAATTCTTTCTTTGCTATGGAAGAGGGTTTCAAAGGCATTGCTTGTTTTTATGTCTTTGTTAGATCGAGATGGAATATGATTTCTTTGCATTTTTCTTCTTGTTTAGATATGCTCAAATCCCTTGGCATCCCTTGACGGGGGAGTTTGTTCAGATTGTGGCTAAAACTTCAAGGGGCAATCTCGAAAGAGATGGCCATGTTCATGGAATCTTCGACATGGAAATGGTATGTGTTCATAATCAAGTGTTTGCACCCATTAGTTGTCTTGATAGTTGAGGTTGATCAAGCTTGGGAGGGCCTAGGAGAGATTCATGTATACACATATGCATGCATAGGAGGTGTGGAAACCTAGCTTGGTGACTTCCAATATTTTCACAAAATACCATAGGGTATTTCCAATGTCTTCCAAACTTTTTGCATCCCAAAATTCACACGGGAGTGCATACATGTGGATTCAAACATGAGTAGTGGCGAAATCCTCCTTTTCAGGGATGAAGCGTCTCGTCTAGCATCAGAATTGAAGCCTTGTTGAGTTGAAAAGGTATGGTCCATTTTCAAAGACTCGATCTCTATCCTCCAGATTGGAAAGGATGGCTGTAAAAAACCCTTTGGATCCCAACTTGAGGTCAATCTATCCTTTGGGTTTCCATGTCACTTTGATCCGTCATGTAAAGGATTTCTCAGTGGGCCAGATGCCCATGAATTCTCCTATGAAGGCATGGTTCTCAATGAATGATATGTAGCTTCTGATTTGGTCAAAAGTAATCTCATATTTTGTATTTTCCTCATCATTTGGGAGGTAGCTTAGTGTTGTTCCATAACTTTTATGGATCTGGTCTCGCTTCTCATGACTTGTTGGTTGAGCATTGATTTTGGGAATCTCACCCTTGTTATTTCTTGAGGTGTTGGATCGACCTCAGTTACTTTTGTGTTGATTTAGGGAGGGGTCACTGGAATCATTGTGTCATTATTCTAGAATCTTTCTATAGGAGGGAGTTTCACTCCCTCCCCCAGCTGTAGCCATGAGTGTTTGTGGGAAACCCTAACCTTTGGAACGACGAGAAACCCTAAAACCTTGAGTTTCGTAGCACTAGAGCACCCAATCCATTTCATCATCATAAATATGTTAAATACTCACTACTATCTCTTTTGTAAACCATTGCTAGAAATAAATGAACAAAATCCATGAGAAAAAATTACTATAAAGAAATGAACATAATGTTAGATCCAAGGAATATGCATTAACATACAATGAAATTCAACTAGTCTAAACTCCTATAAAATGCATCAATAAATTCGGTAAATCAAAGAAAGACAAAAGACAAGAGAGATAAAAGAGATAGGATTTACATGATACAACCCCAATGTGGGGAAAAATCCACGGAAGTTGGTGTAGTGTCCCCAAGGTCGAGCCCCGTAGTAAACCATGTTCTGAAAGGAATTGTAATTATGATTTATAGGCTGGTGAGCCGAGTTCTTATAAG
>ML846679.1:6754-18109 GCA_009831015.1 Picea engelmannii
AATAAAAATATAATAAAAAACATATGAAATATAATAAAAAACATATATTAATAAAACAATAAATATTAAATGCAAAATATAATTAAAATAAAATAACAATTAATAAACAAAACAAATAGTAAAAACAAACATTAAACAAAAAGATAAAAACCAAAATACGAATATAACATAAACCAATGAATTAAAAAACAAAACAAAAAAATTAAAAAAAGGCACATTAATCCTAAGTTTTACCCGCCATTTCCCCATGTAACTCGGAGCCCCCTCCCTCACGTCACATCACTACCGAGGGGGTCCTAGTTAGCGGTATTGGGAGGGACAAGTGTCACCCCCTGGTGAACTCGGACCCCTCCCTCCCAATACCACTTACCACCTCAGGGGTCCGAAAACCACCTTCCCCCTGCAAAACCGCTCACCCAAAAAACTCAAAACCGTTATTTTTCCAGTTTCAACTAGTCGATTTCCTTGAAGGATTCCGGGCAAACGGGAAGGAATTTTGAAAAACCGAGAGAGGTTTTTCTCCGTAATAGGCTGAAGAGAAAACAAATATCTTAGGTTTTTCACAGGTGACACCAATTGGGATAATCAAAGCCATCTTTCAACCCCTTTTTCCAGGTTTCGAGTTTTTCCTGTTTCAGTCCTGATTTTGCGAAAGCTGTTTCGACGAGATGGAGACAAAATTGGAGAAACCAAAGGAGGTTTTTTTCTCCAGACAACCCCATATACAATAACGTCCTACATTGTTTTCACAGGTGTCACCATTGGGGAGAAACAAATGTCTGAGTTGACCCCTTTTTTGCAGCAGTTCGACCCATCTTTCATGGTAGACAGTTCAAGATTTTTTAGGGATTTTATTTCTATTTTTGGCCGAGGTGGTTGAATCCAAATTCCTAATATTTAGGGGTGATCTCTCCTATTTATTCATGTAATTTTAATGTAAAATGATTGATCCTCACGCCCAAGGAGCGATGATCTATAATCTATTTTGAAGAGATCTACCAGTAATAAAAGGGATGATTCACATGATTCCTGCATGTGGATGTTGGTGATGTGCTTTCTTCTCTGTTAATTTTTATCCTACTTTTTGATCATTCTGTTTGCTATATCTAATCGTTTAAAAGGATTTTAAGTGCAAAATTTATCTCTGATACTCTGTTCCTGGATTTTAACGATCTAAATGTTTTTTCCTCTGATATTAAAGTAAAGAAATTCTTAACTGCTTCTCTGTTTTAATTGATTATCTCCCCTGTTTATATCTTTCCATCACTTTAACTCATAAAGATACAACATTCTCATTACCTTGCCCTATGAAGAAGCCTAATAAAAGTTGTACATGATGACAATCTTTAACAGACCCCATAGCCCAATGGAATTCTAAAACAATCATTCAGCCAAACATCTCAAATCTAAAACAAATTATGCACCTCATAACTAGCCTAAGAACCATGTTCAAACAAATCTAAATCTGACAGAGAGATCTCTCTCTGATTCTTGGAGGGCTAGATCCTCGACTCAAAGTGGTTTTTTGGTTACCCCTGTCGATTTCCTATTCAGCCTGGGAAATTACAAGGTGATAACAGACCCAAAAAGGTAAGAATCATGTAGCTACATATTTAAGAATAAATAACACTTCAAGCAAATAAATTATCAAGGCTCCAATAGATGAAAAAAAAGAGAGGAAGGCCATCGAACAAGCAACTGTTACAAGAATTGGGAGAACTTCTTCTAAATTCAGGAAGGATTAAGAGCATGGTAGAAAAAATCTCTTCACACCCCCAAACTTCCCAATGAAATACATCTCATGGAATGTAAGATGCCTTAATATCCCGAGTAAATAAATATGCTTAAATACCTTGATAATTGATGAAAAATATTCTATAATGTTGTTACAAGAAACCAAATGTACATCCATAACTATGGAAAAAATGGCCACCATATGTTGGAGAGGCTGCAATGTCATAGCAGTAGATGTCGAAGGGGCATCATGTGGTTTAGCCATCCTATGGAACCCCAACAAAATCTCCCTCTCATCATTCTTCACCACCCAACGTACTGTATCATCAAAATTCCAACCAATAGGATCTAACCAATCTGGTTATATCACCAATGTCTATGGACCTCAAATTATGCAAGGTAAATTAACCTTTTTGCAATCTTTCTCCCTTTTAGCTCCTCTCCTAGAAATCCATCCATGGATCATAGGGACGGACTTTAACATTATAACTTCTGTCCAAGAGAAAAGTGGAGGCTTAAACTGTCTGGACCAAGACTCTGAAAGATTTAAAGAAACCATTAGCGACTTGGGCATGGTAGATTGGGAAACCTCTAATGGAACCTTTACTTGGAGGAACCATCGAGTTGGCCAACACCAAATAACCTCTTGTCTAGACCACTTTCTCATCTCTGAATCTCTTCTTCAAACAAACTTTTCCATAGAAGCCATCATTCTCCCCTAGCATGGGTTAGAGCATTGGCCCACCAACCTCCTCATCCACATTCCAGTAAGCCCCAAAAACCGTTCCTTCCGCTTTGAATCCTTCTGGCTGATGAATCCCTCCTTCCACTCTAACTTCCCCTCCTAGTGGAAGGCAACGCCAATAAACACAGGCTCCCCAATGTTTAGATTCCAGCAATAACTGAAGAACCTGAAACAACAAATCAAGATATGGAATAAATCATAATTTGGCAACATATTTCAAGACAAAAAAAAACTACAAGAAAGAATGAAACACAACCAACATCATATCACCACTTAAGGGAGATCCTAGGATCTTGTAGAGGAAGAAGTCTCACTCATGGCCTAAATAGAAACTATATATAAGCATGAGGAAATACTCTAGAGACAGAAATCAAGATTCCTATGGCTACATGAAGGTGAGATAAACTCAAAGTTTTTCCACAATTCGATGATCCAGTGAAGACATCAGAACACAATTCTCTCACTAAAAGACCAACAAGGTAACAAATTAAGCAACCACTAGGATATCCAATCAGAATTTCTTCAATACTACATAACTCTAATGCAAGAACCTCAGCTGAATCGAAAGGAATTAATCAAAAATATTACTCAACATACAATTTACAAAAATGATAAACGAAAATCAAAATGAAGCCCTGATGAGGCTAGTCACCATGGAAGAAGTGGAACAAGTGATCTGGGAGATGCCTAAAGGGAAATCTCCTGGACCTGATGGATTCACAGTGGACTTTTACCAAGCCTTCTGGCTGGAAATAAATAATGAAGTTTGGGATGAAGTGGAAGACTCCAGACGATACAAAAAATTCCTCCTAGCTTTCAATGCTACCTTCCTCAATCTCATTCCTAAAGAAGATAAAGTAGAAAACCCCAACAAATTTCATCCTATATCCCTCTGCAATGTTATCTACAGGCTCCTATCCAAAATAATTGCAAACAGACTAAAACCCCTCCTCCCCTCCCTTATCTCCTCAGAGAAGACAAGTTTTGTGGAAGGAATACAAATCCTATATAGGATAATCCTAACGCATGACCTAATCCACTGCTTCATGCCTCCAAGAAACCCAAAATGATTATCAAATAAACGTTTCAAAATCTCCTGGTAGCTTGAACTGGAACTATATCTTCAACATCCTGACCGCTTTCAACTTCAGTGAGAATTGGTTACAATGGATTAAATCTATAATCTCCATGACCTTTTTTCTATTTTGGTTAATGGTTCCCCCTCCCCAACCTTCTCCCCAACTAGGGGTATCCGCGATGGAGACCCCCTCTCTCCCTTCCTCTTTATCTTGATGGAAGAAGGCTTGGGAAGGGATATCAAGGTAGAAGTGGCACTAGGAAAATGGAAGGGGCTCTCTCTACATGGAGAAGAATCTCCAACCATGCTTCAACAATTTGTGGATGACACAATGTTAATGGATACTCCAACTCTGAAGGAAGCCTTCACAATTAAACAAGTCCTTGACGAATTCTCAGAAGCCTTAGGGATGTGTGTCAACGAAGAGAAGTCCACCAGATTCTTCTTCAACTCCCCTCAGTTGATCCAACATCATCTAACATGTCTCTTAGGGTTCCAACTCATCAAGATTCCATCAAAATACCTGGGATTTCCCCTAACAAAGAACTCCCTAAAGAAAAACGTTTAGGAGGACCTCCTGGAAAATACGACAAAAAAATTGGGCAATTAGTCCTTCTAATCAGTCAATATATCCAGCATAATCATACTCATCAAGTTGGTCCTACAAGAAATTCCCATCTACCGTCTCTTAGTCATAGCAACTCCAAAATATATTCTCAGAGCAATAATAAATCTGCAGAGATAATTCTTATGGGGTAGCTCAAAAAACCAAAAAAAAAAGGGCATTATTGGCATGGGAAACCATTTGTCTTCCAAAATTGAAAGGAGGTCTGGGATTGTGGGATCTATAAACTCTCATCCAAAACCTGGGGCTAAGATATGGTGGTTTTGGATAACTAATTCTCAAACTCAATGGGTCAATATCTAGAAAACTAAATACGTCGAAAATCAACAAACCAGGCAGATCATCAGAACAAATAATGCCCCTTCGGGTTCGTGCCTATGGAACCTAGCTTAGCATAACCACCATTTAGCTCAAGACAATTTCTTATGGGAAATATATAATGGAAAGGATGCTCTCTTCTGGGAGGATGCTTGGCAACAACTCCCCAGACTGACAGACCAACCATCTCTTCTCAGACTAGAAGCTGGAATTGTTGAGATTTCATGTAATTTTGAAATTTATTCCTAAGTGTAATTGTATTGGTTATTCCTAAGTGTAATTGTGAAAGGGTTATCTTTATAAGTCATGTCTTTTAGGTCTTTTAGAGTATAAATAGAGGTTATATCGATTCATTTTGATCACTCATTTGAATATAAGTACAAGAGAGTAGTATGCACTTATTTAGGAGGTTATTCTTGGTTCGTGTCTAGGTCTCTTTAGTCTTGATTTCATGAAAGATCATTGTATGACATTGTACATGTTGGATGAATCTATATTGAGGAAAGTTTTCAGGGTTTTCTCCCCCTTGAGGGTTTCCCTGAGGATATATCTTGTTGTTCTTTGGATATCTATCTTTTAGTTGTGATCATTTTGCATATTAAATAATATATATATATATATATATATATATATATATATATATATATATCATCTCTCTTGAAAAATCAACATGGTATCAGAGCAGGACTGGGCCTGACTCCTTCACAGGAGGGCCCAGGGAAATGAAAAATAAATGGGACCTATGAGAGTAAGAGAGTAGATAGTTTGAGTGAGTGAATTAATATTGTGTTTACAGTAGTGTGTATGTCCATCACATTGACATGATGATCGTGAGTGAGATCCATTAAGGGTAGCAATAATTGTGAAGGCCTGTTGGAGTCACTGGAGAATGATTTGAAAGAATCCCTACTCCTCTACGGAGATCCCAGGCAAGCCACCTACGATGGAGATAGATTGAGAAAAATATTTCTTTCTCCTTATTGTTGCTGGTAGTGTTCGTTCGACAACACTTGCAAGGTTTCTTTGTTACAATCTGTTTAGCTGCAGTGAAAATCAATAGAAATAACGGGTTCTCGCAAGCCAACACAATCGTGTAAGTGAAGTTTAAGAAGAGGAGGGAACTATGAAATAAATATGGATAAAGATTCATCTATCAGTTCCATGCACGTGAAGGTGCAATACAAGAGATGTTTAAATCCAACAAATTGTGTTGTAATACATGTGAGAATATAGTTGTCGAGTTGGAGAGTAGTATGACGAGTGTAAGAGAAAAGGGGCTCTGGGGCCGGGCTTTCCCTTGGCAGGTAATCTTTGAGAATGAGGACTTCAAAATTCTTCCTGGAAATAAACTCCAACCAATTCAATACACTTTGGTTGGTAAACTGCCACGACATTGAATTTGTGACAGTGGGACTCCACCCTGCGGTGTCGTTGGTGAGACGAAAGACTGTAAGATCCAATGAACATGACTCCAATATGTTGGATATTATATTCTCCAAGGTTCCCATGGAGAGGGGATTGGGTGTGGGAGGCTGGAGATATTATGGTGTCAGAAAATAGGGAGAGAGGTCCAAATTGGGCATTTCTCTGTAAAAGAATCTTCATCGTTTAGAGAGGATGAAACATTGGACTACCTCTCTAAAGGGGAGTTTGGAAAGGATGAGACAAAGGAGATTGTCTGGCAGTGTAGAGAATCTCCGCAAAGCTATTCCCATTTTTGGAATAACACTGAATCCCAAAGTACACATGCAACCACTTAAAAGGTTCGAGGGAAAAATGGATGGATGATGCACCCACATAAATTTATCAAATTCTAAAAGGTCCAAAACAAATCTAGCATGATTGCGAAGGTTGAGGGTATTCTTGTAGGGTTTCATTCTTCCTTCCTTTGTGATTTGGGATCCAATTATACTCTCAGCATTACACCTACGATGACGTAAGTGTAGGGATAGTAACAAAAAGATTAGTGATGGGGTGTAACACCCTGTTTTCCCCCAATTTGTAACTAATCATAAAATAGGAATTACCATGCTAAGGCATGAGGAAAATGTAAATGAATTATTGTTTGAATTGCCAATAACTGATTGTGGGGGTGAAGCCTTGAAAGTTCTGGACATGATATCACTAGGGGAGAGAAATCCGTTAATGAGGAAAGGACCGATGGTTGAACTACCAACCACCCCCATGAATGGGAGAATGGTCTATCTACAGGAAGTTAGCCCAAAGTACCACAGGGTCTGACAGACCAGGCGGACCCGAGCTTCCTTCTGACAGAAGGAAGGTAACCGTTATACACACGGAGGCAACAAGAGACACCAGACCCAAACAAGAGCGTAAGCTCGCAAGGGAGAGGCACGAAGCTCTCCAACGAATCACAAATAGAAGGCCACGAGCTTGATGCCGAAAAGCATCTAAGAAACCTCATCGAGGCCACAACTGAGTGAGAAAGCTCTGAGTTGCAGTGAACGAGAACTGAACATAAGCTGAAATAGAGAGAGAACCCTCGAGAACTGTGAGAATTCCTTGGTGATATCATGGCTTGGCACGGGGGTGGCCATAGTGCTAAGAATGAATTCCTGTGAGCCTATGGTTGGGTGGAAGGACGAACACCCACAGTCAGTTGGTTGGCGGCAACCTTTAATAGATAAGTGATCTCCTGCCTTGTGTAATTTAGCTGTAACTGTGTATGAATTGGTTATATTATGCATGCTTTTAGGAATGTGAATGAATGCTTAATGGATATATTGTATCCCTTCGATTTATGCTTGGTTGTATAATTAGGCAAGTAAGGAATTATATGGTTCGGACATGACTTGTCGTCATAAATTCTGGAGTTCTGTAGTGTCTTACGCTAGAGCCACGAACTGTGAGCTCGCCGACCTTAGGCATAGTTTCATATATGAAGGTTTACTCACCTAGTCATTTTGAGTCCCTTGGAGGACGGAGTTTGTTAATCTCAGGAGAGGTGGTGCAGATATGCACAATATCTATGTGAGGCAAACAAAACCCCAGAACCCCCTTGTTGAAGGAGCGCAATAGTTGTGCTAAAGATCCCTCTAGGTATTAAGTCCAGGAGAAAGAGTGCAAAGCTCTAAATTCCTTCATAGCTGACGAAGCTCAGGAAGGATAGCTAGTTTCAAATACCGAAAGAGAGTACCCTTTTGTCTGCTAGACGAACGGACGAGATCCTTTTGGGAGTATCCCAGGCCTGTCAAGACCAATGGATCTAGAGGACGAGCGCAGGCATTAACACCTCGATCCCTTCAGCCTTCGCAAGTAGTGAAGAAATCGGGAACGTAGAACCCAGGATCCGTGAGGAGTAACAACAACCCTTAGATTAGTTGCAAAGAAAGGATTTGGATTGTTGAAGCCACGTCCAGACACTTAAAGGAAGGCGTAGAAGAGATTTAGTCAGATTCGTCAGATCTAGTGCCAAGAGCCGACAAGTGTCAGATCTGCAAGAGTAGCACAGACCTTAACATTGTGTGCCAAGGGATCATTTCGGCATTCCGTTACCAGGGAAATGACAGCAAAGACTCCCCCAAGATAGCGAAAGGAGATCGTCGTTAAAATCCTGGCCATCAATCTATGAAGAATCTAGGCCGTCAGATCTAGCGTAGAGGACCGATAGCCATCGGATCCGAGAGAAGGTGCGCGAGGTTTAACCCTCGTATAAGAAGAAGTGGGGATCCACTAAAGTCCTGAGACCATCAGGACCATCCATATAATGGGACACGTGGTGAATAGTCGGTGTTTGGAGGAATCGCCGAAAGCATCGAGACCGTCTATTCTGGAGGACAGGTGTCGGAGATCTAGATCCATCAGGGATTTGGACACTAGGAAATTAGAGGGGAAGACTTCCCCAAAATCGTGAAAGGAGATTTCATGAAAGGATTAGGACCGTCCATCGAAGAGGACATGTGGCGAGCGGTCGGTGTTTCATGGATCGGGAGAACAGAGGAGAGAGTCTTTTGACTCCCTCATACATGAAATCACGATTGGATCTAGACCGTTGATCAAGGGGAGGTTTAGACCATTCATTTGGTTCATTGGAGAATTAGGGTTTCGGGAGTTGGAGAACCTTGTGACCTGGAGTCGAGAGTTGCAAACTCCTGGGTCGCGAAGTCCCGAAACTATTGGAAGCTGGGACCCAGTCCTTAGGGAAGGGTCACATCAGTGTATAGGAGTGAGGGCTAGAATGTGCTAGGGTCTAGGTGGATACCGAAGTTTTGGACTTCGGGGATTCCAAGGATGAGAGGTTGAAGTTGGATTGCGATTCCCTGAATCGTGAAAGACGAAGTGCTTAGAGGAGTGGCCCTAGGTCACAGGACATGGCCACATGGTGAAGGCTTAAAGGAGGAGCCAAGGAGTTCGTTAACCCCTTTCGGGGTTCGACATTTCGGCATGTCGAAGGACAGGAACTGGGGCGCTTAGGCATTTAGATACCTGATATCACGAAATGCGATGAGTCCTTTGTGGGTTAGCCAGTGGTCACAGGGTTGTGGTCACATGAACGAGAGCCAAGGGAGGAGCTAGACTCCATTCTAGAGTTTGGCATTTCAGAGGAGAAGAGTCAGGGTGCTTTGCATTTAAATCCCCAAAGATCCAATTTGGGAAAGACGTCCTTTGGGCGTATGCTAGGGTCATAGTGCCGACAATCACATGGAGGTGAAGCCCGTGATTGGTGCTTGATTTGTACATGATGGATTTTCATTGAAAGGACCGATGGATTGGTTTAGTGAAGGTTCTGGCAGGGAGAGCGAGCCTACGCTAGGCCCTCGTAGCAATTCAGGGATTCTGTCCCTCGAGAAAAAAAGCAAAAAATTTATTTTTGTCGTAGTGGGTATGTGACAAAATGGTATCAGAGCATGGTTACAACACTTGGCCTGCTTGGCCTCATGCACGAGTCGCAAAAAGAGATATCGTTATCTTCATTACTCTTTAAGGAGAAGGACTGCACAATTGAACCTGTGATTTTGGGAATTCTTGTTGAATTTCAGCAGAATAATTTCTTTAACCCTTTTGTTAAAATGGTAACTACTCTTATTGGAGTAGGAATATTCCAATTAACAATGATAATAAACCTTGAATGTGAACAATTGAAGATTGCGGGGAAATTTTGTATGCCGAGTGTGCATATAGAGTGCAAGGAGTGCGTATAGAAACAAGCTTGTGTTAAAGTTTGAAATCTCTGGAGGTTGAACGCAGAGGTTGATTCCATAAGAGTTGATGCCAAGTTTGTGGCTGGAAGTCATTGAAAATATGAACCGACGGTGGAATTATCGGAGGGAGGAATACCGAAATTCTGTGAACCGTTAGATCTAGTAGATAAGCGATGAAGATAAGGATGATAACCTCTCATCACTCACAAGCTCAGGAGGAATAATATCCATTAGATTGGAATCAATGAGAGTCGTTGATCTAGAGATTCGAGGTTTCAACTATTGGGAAAATAGAAGCGAAGACTTTCCCAAAGTCGTGCAAGGAAAATCACCGATTCAATCACGGTCGTTGGTTAGCGGATGACCTGAACCGTAGATCCGGTGTAATTGGATCTTCGTGAGTCGGAGGTTTAGAAGTCAACGGGCATAGTTTTGAGAACTCGCATGTCACAAAATCCCGACATCCAACCTGAGCCGTTGGATCGAGATAGGCGGTGGATCGTTGATATGATGCATACACATTTCGGGGATTCGAAATCGGGAGTTAGGAGGTGAAGACTCCACTAGAATCCCGAAAGGTGGAAAGCTGGGATTTGATCAGGACTGTTGATTGGCAGAGAGATCTGGACCGTGGGATCCAGGTTGTCAGACCCTCGTGGATTATAAGTTTGGGAAACAATGGAGTGTTGTCTGTGGATTTTTCGAAACACGGGATCCCGACGCGTGTCTAGGAGTTGACCCCAGGTTTCGAGCAAGGGGTCATGTGGATAAAAGATCCGAGAAAACCTTAGCCTTGGTATTTCGGGTTTTCGGATTTTGGGGACAGAGGGACCAAAGTTCCTTGCAACAGGAATCCCGAAATCACGAAATGCGAAGTGCCTTTTAGTTCGTATCGTGGTCACCGCCAGTGGTCGCGTGAAGAAGAGGCGTGAGCTAGTATGATGAATACTTAGTCGCATGTGTATGCTTGATTTTATGGGTTTAAAGCATTATGAAGCTTCTTAATATGAAGCCTGATATCGATACCAGTTAGATACGGATGATATCAAGTGTTTGACAAATGCACATGTATGATGTAAGAGTATAAGTATACTAGAGGCCCAATATGATTGCCCTGATGAGTGAAATGTGAGGCAAGCATTGCACTTGCCAAGATTGAATGAATACCATGGATGCATGGTTGACTCCATTCTAAAGAGTCGTGAAGGTTCTATCTTGAATGATAACTTAAGGGGGATGTGCTCCATCTCACCAAGAAAAGCCAATACACATAAATGAAAGAGTAAATGAGAAAGGATGCTCTATTGTCATGATAAGAGGCAAATGTTTATGCCTTTGAGGATCACATGAGAATGATTGTAAACAATCATGAGTTGACTAATTTTAAAAATAGAGATGTATGTAGGCTATGAAATATACCTATGGCAACTGCTTCTTAACAAGTTGAAGCTAATTCGAATCTGAGATCATCACAGATAGTGATGGATATGCAACAAGGAAGTTGCATGCCGAAGGAGTTCCCAATGGAGGAATTGTATAAGGACTCTGTTAGAAGAACAAAGTCACAACCCTAATAATTGTTGAAGGTTGGACAATGGGCTGCAAGGCCTGTCTATATATAAGAATCCTGGATTACATTTTGAAAGAATCATGTAATGAATATCAAGAATAATGAATGAATATTGACCAATTC
>ML846680.1:0-24565 GCA_009831015.1 Picea engelmannii
TAGTAGTGTTTCATGGGAAGAAGGGGATGAAGGCCCAGAGGGAAATATAGCTGCAAAAAGATAAAATCCAAATTATAACCTTCTAGATGCTCTCCCAAAGTGGTCTTGAGAACAATGAAATGTTTCTCCTAAAATATTTTGAAGACCTTCAAAAGCAATCATTTACCCTTCCACAAGGCACTTCCTCAAGCCTTCATTCATCTCCAAACTAGACCTATAGGGGATCCATTTGTCATTATCTCACTTTTTTGTATCAATCTCCCTAAGGTCAATAGGATTCCCCCCTTGTGGTGATTTATCATCACTAAAGAGAGGATATTATATCTAAGGTGACAATGGGTAGTTACTCCCATAGTTATCTCACTCTTGTGGATTGGGTCGGGCTTTTCCAACCTACAATTTTTTCGATAACAGGAGGCCATACTCTTCTCTTCTGGGGCATGACATCATACTTGGAGGGCCAGGGTTTGGTGGTGTTGGATGGTTTAATGATGAATTGGCATATCTTGATGAAGGAAGGCTCTTGCAAATGAAGATATGGTCTTTGGAGTCCTAACGCCTCCCTCAAGAGCCTCAACATCTTGCTTGTTATGCCAAAATGTCACCCCTAAGGGGTATGACACCATTATTTATGGATTTCTTATTTTGTAAATGTGAATTCTAATTTGTAAAGGGGAAAATTGAGGAGGTCGACTAATCTAGGTGGATATTGGTGGCCACCCACCTATTCTACTGGCTCAAAGAATAGTTTCCATTATGGCAGTTTTTTATAGTTTTTTTGGGTCCCAAACTTCTAGGGTTGTTTTGAGGTCCTAAACGACATTTTTTGGGATGAACAACACCTATAAAATTTATTAAATAAAATGATAGGCTGAACGAAATATGTACTCCTCGGCTATACCTTTCCAACGGTGTATCAAGTTCCCCAAACAAATATCATATGAAAAAGTTACGCCCTCGAGAAGTTGACGTATTAACTACCCCCATCGGGGCCAAAAACCTTTTGGCATTTCATCTCCCAGGGTTAGGGTTTTCTCATTTATGTTTATGTTAAAAATTCCTTTCAAGCATCATGTTATTCATCTTCTTGCGAAGGAGCGTATCTGTCACATCTTTTCTTAGAGATAAGTTGTCGCCATTCGAGTAAGCTTGTTTCAATCTTCATTTTTACAGTTTCAGCATGTTCTCTTTATTAATAGAAGTCAAGTTTCACTTTATCTTCGTGTATTTCTTTTCTATACATCTATACTTCATTTCGTTCCATTTATAAATCTGGATCAAAGCGATCTTCTCTTTATTTGTTTCTCGGTGCATGTCCCCAACAAGGTCAGGGTACAAGGAGTTGGGACTCGAAGTAATTCATCCCTTGCAAGATCGTCCCCGTCATTCACGATGACCTCCCATGGCAGAAGAAAAGAGAGACGATGGAGCATGAGATCCTTTTAAATTGTTTCTCGAGGAAGCCCTTGTGTGACAAAGGAATGATATGATGGATAACTTTGCACATATCCTTCGATGACTACCAACAGGCGACACATCTTCATCAAGTGACCACTTTGGAGGCGTTGCCCCCTTCAAGGTACAAGTCAATTTTGATATTCCCTTATTTGAAGGCTATATAGATGTGGATGTTGTAGATAAATGGTTTAATCTTTTAGAAGGGTATTGTTTGGTCCATAATTTTTCCAATAGAGAAAATATTACCTTTTCTCTCCTTAATATTGTCCCCCATGTCAAATATTGGTGGGAGACTTACTGCGAGAAAAAGGCCACTAAGGAATTTGCAATATTTGCAGCCGCACCCACTTGGGATTCTTTCGGGGATGCTATTAAGGAACAATAATACCTTGTTGGACGGTATGATGACCATTATACGAGATTGTTGGTTTAATATTTGCATTATAATTTTAACATGATTGACCTAGGTTCAAGTCTACTGGGGTTCCAACAAAGACTATAAAACTATCGACCATCCTGGTAAACCAGAAGACAATGCAACGCACAGGGTGCAGTGCGTAGTCTCACCTGAGATAGTCTTAATGGGTGACTACAATACTCATATGTTTGCAGTCTAGGATTGAATAAAGATATGAGAAGTGTGCGTTGAGAGTTCTATTTAACTTATTAAGCAATATGTTATCATTCCTGATTATGCATGTAATATAATCAACCCATTAGCTCATTCATTCATCATTCTAACATCTACTCCTAAACAATAAAAGAGGCACAAGCATTCATCACATAACATAGGTTTTACTGTGGTTCACCCCCTCCTAGGCTACATCCACAAAGATCTGGCTCTCAAGCTCTTCTATTATGGCAGTTCCAAAACTACAGCGTCGCGCACTTTATAACTCATCCCCAGTCGGGTCAATATTTATTGCGAGGCAGACTAGATCACACCAGGCACCTCAACCTATGATCTAACCCTCAAGATCCACCCTTGTGGCCCTCTCCAACTTAATAGCTTACAAAATTGGGTGATATGACAGAGTATTACAACTAGTTTTCAAAACATGACTCCTTCCTCTCGTCGCCTCTTCAAACTCTCTGAACCCGACTCTCTACTACTCAGCCTCTAGCTCCCTCTATGATACCTAGGTATCTATATTTATACATTTTTGGCTCATCATCCATTACAATGTATTACAAAAACCCTAACCCTAATGTCGTTAGGAATTCCATGCATACATGTGTGTTGATCTTCCTTCCAGTAGTTGATTTCCTTGTGCATGCCTTCCTTCCCAAAATAGTTTTTCTTTCTGATTTGGCCTGCTTCCAACAGGACCCCAACACTGACATGTGGCTCATCCTGAGACACCTAACCACTATGTGCTTCATCGATCTCCCTTGTGATATCTTGGAACTTCTCCCTGAGCTCTGTTTCTTGTGTTTGGGCCTGCGTGGCCTTCTCCTTGAGTGCATCCAATATATGCACTGCAATTTCGCCGCTGACCATCCTTGCACATTCTACCTGGGTTTGTGCCATATATCTTTTGTCTTCCTCTTCCTGTGAAATGACCTCTATTTCTCCCTCATGGAGCGATTCCATTTGAGCCTGATGCTCCTTTTTATGTGTATGCATAGTTATGAGTTCCGCCTGTAGTTTCTTCATGTCTTGCGCCCCTTTGACGCGCTCCATAATCGACATTGTCTTTTTCCTTTTCTTGAGGTATTAGATAGATGCACTTATCCTTTATCCTTCCTGGCCCCACTGCTGTACCTACTGATCCTCCTCCAGCTTCGTCCAGAGCTACGCTACTTTATCAAACAAGTCGTTCGCCACATGGACTTGTCGTTCTATCTCTTTTATCTGCGTTGTTGCCTCCTATTTCCTTTGCTCCCTCACCATTAGTGGAGTGGTAGGTGTGATATGATCTCAGAGATTCTCAATCTCCTATTGGTATTGATGGATTGTCTGCACAATCTAATCAATCTTCTTTGTCATCGTGATTTCATCCATCTGTGCATTCTTTGGGATATTCTTGTAGGCTACAACCACTTTCTTCTCCAGTCCCTTCACACATTCCTTCTCTTATTTTGTATCGATCTTAGCCTGCTCGAATACCAATTCCATCTAGTCTCGATTATCTTTTACCTGTTTCAATTTTGTTGTATCTATGCGTGCACGAGACTTTACCTCCTCTGTAATGATGACCTGCAATTTATACAGTTCCTTGGTTGGTATCCATGGCAATAACAACTGAAGTTGAGCCAAATCATTTAGGGGTGTATTCCGCACAATTTCGTCCATGCACAACATGATGAGTGTGACGAGAAATGTTGAGCTTGGTTGCGTTATTTTCTAGATTGTTTCATGCTCGCTTGATCCAAGTTCTCCTCCTATCTATGATGTTGATGGGCCAGTTTCTATGTTGTTGTCGACTATTTGCGCTTCCCTAATCTACCTGAGGAGATGTTGCATGTATTCCAACTCTTCCTATCCCTTTGGCACGCAACATTATCAAAATCCTTGGTTGTGTGATCTTGGACCATTTGGGCCACCATGTCTGCATCATCCTCCATGATTTTGTATTCTGGAGGCATTTTATGTGCCTTCATCTTTTTTCGCGCACCCCCCATCTGGGTGGCTGGCTGATTAGTCTAGCCTGGCTCTTGTGGTGTAGCACTTGATATAGTCCCCTGTGTTGCCTCAGCCTGTTTCTCCTGTACTTGGGGTGCTTGTATGTTGTTCTTATTCCTTGTCTGGAATCCTGTCTTAGATGTCCCCCCTTTCTTCTACTATTGCTTGTTCTAATCTATCCTTGTTTTCTTGGGAACTGTTACTTCCTGGGGTTCTATCTGTTCCTACCCTACCTCCTCAGGATGTGTGTGTTCCTATCTTGCCTCCTCCTCCTCTATCTCTGTGAGTATTTCTTGAGTGAGGACTGGAATCCTCCATTCATCTTCCCAATTCTTAATGGTCATTTGTATGTCCCCCTCCATGATGCAGTAACACAGTTGTAGCCATTCCTTGTCGGGTTACTTCTGCACTTGGATTCACATCGCATGTCTAGTGGCTTTGAAATTGGCTATGCCCTGATAGTGTGCAACAACTTCTGGTGTTATCCTCCAAGTGTTGGTGATGGTGTCCTGAAGGTCGCGGAGATATCCTTCAAATATAGTTGCATTCACTCTCCTATTATTGGTGTCTGAAGTGACTCCCAATGATAAGTATCACGCTCCATGGTAGGGTTTGGGTCTATTGGAAAAAAATGCATAGTTCGCCTCCTTCCATCCCATAATGGCTATTGGGATGATCAGCCATGAATAATGAAACTATGTCCCTAGATCCTACGCATCCTTGTAGTCCTCTAGGAACATATTCAACAAATAGAGGGCCCAACTGAGTGTGGTGCCCTTGGCACAGTAGCTGCAGCAGTGACAACCCCAGTTAGGACTTCCTCCTTGCCGAATTTTCTGAGTAATTTGCATGCTATAATTTTTTGTGTCCATTCTTGTCGCAATGTCACTAATCTGCTTAATAATGATTCTGTGTGACCCCCTTTCAATGCCATATTTCTTCTTCATCTCCTCAACTAGTTCTTTCTCCATTGTTTTGTCCTCGAGGAACTGTGCAGGATCCATGCCCCGTGATGGCAGTCTTGTGATGTGTGTGATAAGCTATACGTCTATTGAGACGAGTTGTTCTAGCCACAAATATACACCATGTGTGACCGCCATCAACTGCTTGACGCAACTGTTTGCATACTGGCCTTTGCTAAAGTGTGGTAGGTCTATCAAACCTAGAATCTTTATTTTGGCCATTCCTGATTCCCACTGGAGTGGTTGATGGATTGGATCCCCAAAGGGTCCTATACCCACATTATGTAGGTATACTTGCTTAGCGAACTCTGGGAACTTATCTGTGTCCATTACATCATGGTATGAGTATCTCAATTTCTCTACATAACTTAACAAGTCTACTTTTACATGTACCCCTTCCGGTATGTGTGGAAAAACAATTGTTGTTGTAGGTTGTTTGCGACGCGGTGACCTAGGTATCATTTTCTTGTCCTTTTGTTGTGGTGGCTGACTCGAGGTTCTAGCCTCCATTGTTCATTCTTCAAAATACTACTCTGGTTGGCCAGTGACATCTTCCACTACTCCCTCCTGTGGTTGTTCTGACATGGTGGTCTGTGATTCTTCTGGCGTGGCCATTTCTTCCTGGTTTGGAGTTGTTCCATTGACTCTCGGGGCTTCTTCAGGGTTTTCTAGGTGCCCTAGGTTGCCTGCTTCTTCATTTTGTCGGACCTGCCCCTCTCTGTGCCTATCAATGTCCATGCCCACAGGTGTTTTCTGTTGGTTTTCTTCTTCAATGCGTGTGGGGATTCCTACTGTTGTATCCAACGATGGGATTTTGTCCACATTAACAACTTTTGGTGGCTAAGATGGTTGTTGTTCACTTTCTTGCGATTGTGATTGTGCTCTGGTCCTATCTTGGGGTTGTCTAACAGTCTGGCGAACTTCTCCTCGTTTCAATGGCACAATGGTGGTAAAAAATTGTCGTTCATCGAGCTCAATAGCCTCTACAACCTCTGCAACCTTCACTCTCTGTTGCGTATTCTCTATCACTCTATGTCGTTTCCAATTTCACAATAACCTTTCTACTCCCACGTCCCTATTTTTTATTGGCATCATGTGAAGCTTGTTGAGGACGTTACCGCAATTATGCCTTAATTGAGCTGTCGGTTCTTTCGTACTTTCCATTGATTTTTCTCGCCATCTCCAGTTGGTGTGATTAATGTGGCATCTTGTCAATCATTTCCAGCATTCAATTCCGCCAGCCTCCATCACTTGTCACCTCTTTTGTCATATCTGCCTTTCCCACTTATTTTCATTTTGAACTAGCCATTGGCCTTGTCTCCTTCGGGCTCGTATTTTCGAGTTTGCATGCTCCTTCTCCTTTCGACGCACTGTGCTTTTGTTGGTACCGTTTGCTATACTACTTTTTTTTTTTTTACTGCGCGGTGACTTTCAAGTTACAGGTGGTTGATTGTCCTTGTACAGCTTCAGTCGACTCCCATTGATCATTCCTCTGAGTTATGCACCTCCTAAGTCCTTCAACTATACAAATCCCCCATCTATAACAATTTTTACTTCATATGGTTCTAACCAGTGCATTATAAGTTTTCTTGGATGTTGAATGGATCTACTGTCATACATCAACACTAAGTCTCCTTCCTTGAAATTTTTCTTCTTAATATGTCTGTCATGCCAAGCTTTGTCCCTTGCTTTCTGAACTTCTTGGTGGAACCCTACTAGGATCCTATCTTCCTCCATGATCATCAGTTGACTCAGCTTGTCCTATACTGCACCTCATTCTGTCATGTTCGTAATTGTTGCTACGCGTTGATTAGGTACCAAAAATTCTAATGGCACCACTGATTCTTGTCCATATACTAATCTGAATGGCATGTGTCTTGTCAACTTCTTACATGTGGTCCTATAAGCCCACAATATTGTTGTTGTTTTTAGGTCCCAATCGTCTATGTTGACATTACAGATCTTTGTCAGTGCATTTTCAAGTATCTTGTTAAAGGCTTCTATTGTTCCATTCGCTGGTGGATGATATGGTGTACTCTTTTGATGGTGGACTTCAAATTCCGCAGTCATAACCTTGATAGTGTTGTTAATGAAGTGAGTGCCTTGGTCACTAACAGAAATTATTGGGCAACCAAATCTAGTGATCACTTGCTCAAATAGAAAGTGTGTCGTTGTCTCTGTGCTGCAATCTTTGACTGGTGTTGCTTCTACCCATCTTGCGGGGTATTCTGTCATGGTGATAATGTACCTTGATCTTGTCCTATTTGATGGTGGGTTAATTGGTCCCACAAAATATATTTCCCATTTTTCGAATACTTGCAACGTTACCTGTGGTCGCAATGGCATGTCATCCCTTCTATTAGGTTTACCAACTCTCTGACATACATCATATCTTTGCTAGTATTCTTTTGAGTATCTGTGAACGATTGGCCACCATAGTCATGCGCACAATACCTTCTACATGGTATCTTTTCCTCCGTAATGTCCTCCTGCTATTCCTTCATGGGATTCATCTAAAATCCTTGGTATTTCATGTTCTAGCACATATGTTCTCAAGATTCTATATGCACCCATTTTGTATAAGTGTCATGAAATCAACTCATAGTCTGCAGTCCGGACTACCAGATTTTTCTTCTGCACGGTGTTATATTCTTGTGGCGCAGTACCTATACTCAAGTACTGGATGATGTCTGCAAAGTATTCATCGACGACCTGGACTGAAAATAACTATGCGTCTAGAAAGTTGTCCTCTAAATTGGTAGGTTCCTCTCATTCATGACCCTTGATAGGTGGTCAGGTCCTGTGTTCAGCTTCTCTGGTTTGACTATTACTTCAAATTCAAATTCTTGGAACAGTAGTAACCATCGACAAATTATTTTTGGCATAGGGGTAGACCCAGGGTTCAACACTTCAACAGCGCACCAACAAAACCCTAACTACTGGACCTTTCGGCAACACCTGTGAAGCAGATGAAGTGTCACCCAAGGTAGAGGCATGGGTGGTTGCAGGACTCAGATGTGGGACACATATCTATGATTACAACACCTTAACAAAGAACTTAGCAGCTATCGTTCATTAGTACTTAATCTTAGTTCACAGCGCAGATAAACCCTAATTACAGAGTAGTGCAGTATTCAACCAGATCTAACACATCCAAGCACTAAGCACATCAAAATAGATCAAATCTAACATTCACTCACATGGCTAAGCACTAATCTATCATATCAGATATATCTAAACATTAAGCACAAATCATAAATCACATGAACAATATAACAACCATAATGCACAAAGCATTTGTTGTTCCTGAGTTTATACTTTAAGGCTCTAAAGTATACTGTCAAGGAATCTGAAAAGATAGAGGAAGTTGAGGACATAAAAATCAATGATTAAAAGGTGAGGGCTATAATTGTTTTCTCAACTGTCTCTGTCGAAATTCCCAGTTTTCCTTAATGTTGATATCTCTCTCAATTGTTGCCCATGAACGTTATAACTCAACCTGGTTATTTGTTGTTTGTAAGATAGTGTTAAATAAATTTAGAGCGATGTTGGTTTGATCCGAAAGATGAGGTTCGATGTTAGGCTGCCTTGAAAATGGTATTGTCATGGAGGATAAAGGTAAAGGAGATATAATTCTGTATTTTCTTTTTAGGCTTCGTTATCTCTATTTCACAATGTGAAGAAGATGATTTTAAAACACAAATTAATAGGATGACTAAATTGTAGGTCGTTTCTTGTATCTGAGTTAAATTTAAAGGAAAAGAAACATGCATGATATGAGGAAAAACATGAAGCTATTAACAAGGTGAGGCATCAATTTAAGAGGAATCTCACGTTGAAACAAAAGTTTGTGAAACAAGAACAAAATTAATGAAGCATATGATATTGGAATCTAAACATTTACAGGTCTTGTATCTGTTGATAACCGATACAGAGGAAAAACTGTAAATGATTTAAATAAAAAGAATAATAATTTCCACAGTAGAGGTTGTACTAAATTTTATCCAAGCATTCATCAATTAGACATATGAAAGAAAGATGAGATGACAGGGAAACACATAAATTAGACATGACAAAATCTGGAATCTCAAATTGCATTTCTATTAATTCAGAGTCTCTTCAAAATTTACCTCGTCAAAATATCTTTTATTTAGAGAAAAAAAAACTCCCCTATTTTAGTCCTTGCTCCTTGTATTTATACAAGGTCATCAATACTTGATGGTTAGCAATCTCCTACTTTTAGGATAAAAATAGTTACAAAACTACAACCTTAATCGTTGCATGATTAACTTTTGTTTGTCTATCGTTTCAATAGTATAAGTTTTCAAATGATACTTCATTGTTTAGTTAAAGTCTCTCCCTCTTTTGATGCTATACATCCAATACATTTCTCTAGAAAATGAACAAAATTTCTAGGAGGTGTTGGAGGATCCCTAGTCTCAAACAGATAAAACTTTCTTTGTACCTTTGGAAACTAGTCTTCAAAACCTTTATCAACAAACCTGGTCACTTGCAACTTAAATTGGGCTGTACCATCCATCTATCTATTAGGTTGGCATCGATTTCCATCAACTGTGAAATCTCCGCCTAAATCTCCTTTAAGCCCTCTTTCCAGTTCAACTGTTCTTTCACAATTTTTATCTTCCCCGGTAGCTCAGAGCAATCATTTCTTTCAATACCTAATGCTTGCTTATCCAAATAATCAAAGATTCCCTCACAGTCATCTTTGATTTCTTTGACTATCTTTTTGTTTTCGGATATGTTTGTTTCCCATACCTTGAGCATGATGTCTCCTCTTATCTTCTCTGTGACAGAAAGCTTTAGATTTTTCTCCATCTCTCTGTTTCCTGAACATGCAACTTCTTTATGGAAGGTATTCCTTGTTGCTTTAGCCTCCTTTTCTAGTAAAATAATATTATCAAGAGATTTGCTTACCTCTTGAAAGTAATTCTGGATGATCTCTATTTTGGAGATCAATTTCTGTTGCTCGGCTTCTATCTTTGTATGTGCTTCCAACGAGAGGGTTTGGAAATCCTTTAATTCTACAACCTGACCTTCTGTCAAATTTAACTTAGCCTGTAGTTGTTTTACGAGCTCCTTTTGTTGAGCAACCTACACCTGACTTGCTTGTATTCTCTGGTTCATTTCGTCCAGGCTTGATTTTAGTGATTGAATTTCTTGCCTTTCAACAGCTCTGGCTTGCTCCAAGCTCTTATTTACCTCTTCTCTAATGTTTTTCTCAGCATTATTTAACTGTTCTTGCAATTGAGCTATTATGTCATTATTCTTCTTTATCTTTGTTCTCATGTTTTCCACAGTAAAAAGGTTTTTTTTTCCATCGCTCCCATGGAGCCTGCTAGCTCTGTAGCAAAATCCTCCTCTTCCAAATTTTGTCCATCCAACAAGGCCCTATGCTTCTTCACCATACCCCCCTCCCTCATATACATCTCTTGTTTTAGGACAACCTTCCTCATTTTTCTGAAAAAATAATCAGAAGGAGGGATATCATCTCTGGAGATAGGGGTGAGATCGCTAACATATATATCTCCCATCTGTGGGAGTCCAAAAGTGGATTGTAAAGGGGTTAAGGAAGCTATGGGACTTCCTATCTCTGTATATCTTGTCTCTCCTATGGCCTTAGGTATATTGACATCAACAGCAAGTGATGAAGGAGGAGTGGACTTACTAGACTCAGGAGGTGTCCTAGGCCTCCTCTTTTCTTTCGTCTCTGGATTTTTTGTCTGTAAGGCCTCTTCATTTTGTGAAGACCTTTCAGTCTCCTGTGGAAATTCTTCAGGATTGACTTTAACTTGTGATTCTTTTCTGAAACCTGGAGTAGTATCTTCTGGTTCCTGATGAAGGGTGATTGCTTCTCCTTGCAGTACGACGAAGCACTCCATCTATACTTCTGGAAGGTATGAAAACTAGCTTGCAAATCGAGTGGTAGTGTTTGTACCCTCTCTAACACCTCCTCATAGGTCCTAGTCCCTTTGAACACGTCATCACAAGGGGACTTCTCATGTTCATAAGCCTTCATATTACAGTGGGCCATGTGTTTTCCCACTAACTGGTAAGGGATGTGCTTCCTGTGTTTGAGGTCTACCAATTTGACCTCCTCCAGCGCTGCCACTTCAACTTTGGAATGACCCAAGATGAGTAATGAAAATTTCCCAATCTGAATGGGAAAAATCAGCCAAGATTTCTTTTGAGCCGTCTTTAATTCTATCCTAATTCCACCTGTTACTATTTGATGAGATACCTCCCTACACACCAGTCTGTCAGGGAGGAATTTAGGGAGCACATGTGGAGGGATTGAACATCCAAAAACTCCGATGTAGGAGAAATTATCCTCTATAAGCCAGTCAGCAACTGCCTTGAGGCTTCATATGACCAACTTTGAAATGAGAGAAGGTGTACAACCGTACAACATCTGATGTAGTGTTATTACCATGAAATGACAGATTTCATAGAATGAGTCCTTGGTGTTTTCTTCCCAAAGTTTAGAATGATATTCATGAATAGGTTCCGGGTAAGTCGAATTCCAACTCCCATTCATCAAAGCGAAAGGAGTTGAGAATCATATAGCATCCATGATGTATGCAGACATATAAAAGGCTATTGGTTGGCCTTTTGATCTTGCAGTTTGATATTCCATGACCTCCTTCACTATGTTATCGGATAAAATCTTATCCCAATTGAAGTTGTAACCTTCTGTTGCCTCGTGCAAAAGAGGTACCCATTCTGCAGGGAAGTGGGTAGGAATTTTCTTACCGAAAAGTCTACATAACATCATCACCACATAGACCATATACTCATTTAAATAGGCTGTGGAGTAAACACCATGGCTGTCGGCCCTAAATTTTGCTTCATTTCTCCACCAATATTTGATTATGCTAGGATACGTTTGGTCTGACTCAAAACATTCTTTCTTTTGAAACTCACTCACGAAATCATTATTATAAATATACTTGGGACTGGGAGACAGTTTATACATTACTTGTATATTTTCTGGTCTGAAAGAGCCAATGACGATCCCTCGGCTGTCTAGAATGCTTCTCCTCTTCACATATGTTCGCTCTAAGGCCCAACTGATCATGTCGTTAAAAGCCATGAGTCGCGGTCGTGTAGCCACCTTGTGAAGTTCAGACTCCACTATGTCTCAGAGTTTGTTGTCGACATCATGAGGGAAATTCTTAATTTCATAATCTAGAGTTTCTAAAATCTCCCTCCAGGACTTTATGGAATCGATGGCATGCGGTATTGTATTAGATACAACATCTCCGTCTGGACTTGAGCTCTCTGCAACTTCCTCTCTTTTCTTGGTGACCTTCTTAGGTGCCATGGTATTTGCATTGGACCAGAAACCTGTTTACAAATAAAATGTGTATAAAACTGGATAACTGCAATTTGCTACAGATGTAAAGGATAAGGATGAAGTTCAAAACACAGGACCCTTATTAACCCTTAATTTTTGTTATAACGAGCGTACAGACACAGGCGATGAAAAATTAATGCTTTAATGGAAAGATATGCCTGGAGATACGCTTTCGCATCAAAAATATCTCCATTTCTCTATTATTAATACTGTCGTATATCGGCGATTTCAAAACTAGAACTCCAAAAATCGTTGCCTTCCTTAATTCCCGAAATGCGAAAAGTAGCTTAGTTATCACTAATCATGTTTTAAAAGACAACTTAACCTTAATCTCAGACTTTGTTTAAAGAAAACCCGATTTCGCATTTTAGAACTTTGGGGATCCTGATGTCAGGAGATATGTCATAAGAAAACCCTGGATCGTAAAATTGCGATGGGATTAGTGAGGCACTACTCATTCGTATTGATGCTTTAATTAATCAAGATTAGTGAATAATTATTTTTTACTTTTACTTTTCGAAAAATCAAGGATCAGGAGTTCGAAGGATGAGAGTTCAAAAACACTTAGTAGAAGGAAACACGAATCGCGAAAGATTAAGGGAAAGATGACTGCATCAATGAGTTTAATTAATTACGGATTAAAGAGTGCTTTGTGGAAAGCGACGGAAAATGTAACACTTGTTTCTTCCCCCCCCTTTTTAATTTTTTTTTTGTTTTTTGATATGTTAAACGGTTTCGATATTTCAGCAGTGGGAAATTGGGATGGTTAAAGATCATACCTCGAGAAGAACCGAATCTTGAAACCCGAAAAGGAACGGAATACTCTGACTCCCTTTTTTTGACTAAGGGCGGCTCCATGACTTAGGAAAAGATGAAGCTTCAGTTTTAAAGGGTAGAAAAATTAAACTTTGTGTCAACATTAGGCTCCATCTAGGGATCTCGTCTCCTTGTGGGACGAGAAGAACATGTAGACAAAGTGCCTTCATTGGGTAATGGGGTCAATGATTTGGCTGTATGAGACAGATTAGGAGAAAAACAGAACAAGATTAGGGTCTCAACTTTAACATTGAAAACTCTTCAAAAACAAAAGTTCTGACTATCTCAAGGCAGGTTTTCAATAGATTTCTTCTCCTGAAACTGACCTCAAATCTGTGTCAGATAATCAAAACCAAATTAACCATCCTATCAGGTTTCACGTGATTCCATTTGCATCAAGGTAAGTATTCGCGTTGTGTCCAGTAAGGATATCCCATAAACCTATGATAAAATCCAACCGAAAAGAAGAGAAATTACCAGAGCATCTTGTAACTCATGTATAACAGCTTTTATCAGATATGAGGATATTGCTTCACTGCCAGTGAGCCTGTTCAGTACCCCGCTGAAGTTATTTGACTTCCCACATTGAATTTTCTTTCACCACTTCATTTTTTCCCAAGCATTTAAATGATGAGATGAGGGCAATCAATATAATGAATTTCCTTTCTTCATCTCTTTGAACTAGATGGGGGAAATCAATATTGAATTTCCTTTCACCGTCTGTATGTATTCATTTTTTATTTTTTTAAGTGGGGGCAATCAATGAGTATGTAATACACTGGGGAAGATATCTGTTTGAAAAAGAATCAAAGTCTATCAACTCATTTAAATAGCTCTGGGTTAAACTTCTCACCTGCCTTAAAAAATCATGGGCTTTAGAGAAATTCTTAAGGGAAACTTTTTGACCTTTAGTTTAGGGAACTTCCTTGAGAAAAATCGATCAGTTATTCCTGTTAGGATAACCAATAAGGTTAGGATTAACCTAGACATGTTTCAGATCCATCTAAAGTCAAAGAACTAAAAACACAACCTACTCTCTTTCTTTAAAGTTTGCCCGAGATTTTTCATGACCAAAGCGAGACCCCTCTGTTCTTAGGAAACTTTTATGATTAGACATCCATGGTTAGGCAGGAAAAGGCCTTACTGTGGTCAAGGGGAAGGTAAAGGGGGTTTTAGAAAAACTGTTGTACATATAACTGTTCTTAGAGATTTTCTTAATTAGTTTTCATAACCTTTTCTTAAGTCCCCTTTTTTATTACTTCAAGAATTTTATTTTTTTTCGACAAAAATGAATCGATGATTTATTCATTATACTTCTTAGGGATTTTATCTGGAATTTTAAAATGGGGTTTCATACCTTTATTAGCTCCTATATTTCCAGCCCAAATATTACTCATTCATTACCTTTTTCATTGTGAGATACTTGATAGGGATACCTGCGCATGTCGCCTTTCAGTACCTCGGGTTCACTGTTTCGTGAGAAACTTTCTCTGTGAATAACATAACATTATAATCATTAGGAAACGTCATGAAAGAAACTTTTATTTATTTACTTTATTTTGAATATATATATATATATATATATATATATATATATATATATAATTTTTTTTGGATCGATAGAAAAAGCATGAAAACAAACCAGTATGTACAATGATAACTCAGACACACATTATTGCATGAAGTGTTTAATATGTCGCCCATTTACAGGGCCACTGAGAATGTCTCCATCCAGGTTTTCTAATAACCAAGCATTTTTTCCTTCAAAGGCTAAAATCTTGTATGGACCAGACCAGATTGGATCGAATTTGCCATGTTTTCTAGTGTCTTCTTTCCTAGCTTCCCATTTTAGGACCAAGTCGTCGGGGAGGAATTCTCTATCTTTAGCTTTCTGATCGAATAAGGCCTTCATTTTATCCTGATATCTTTGAAACCTTTCATTTACTTCAGCCCTATTTTGTTGGACTTCCACCACCTATTTTATCCTTCTAGTAACGTCATTGGGTTCTTCATTTGAATCCTGCCAAAGTTTCATTACTAGCAGAGCAAGATTTATTGGTAAAATGACATCAGTGCCATATACCATCTTGAAAGGGGAAATCCTAATTGATCTTTTAGTACTTATTTTGTTGGCCCATAGAGCATGTTTTAAATGGATATGCCATGCTTTCTTGTTTTCAATCAAAACCTTTTTTTATCACGCTAATCGGGCTTTTGTTGGATGATTCAACCAGACCATTACCTTATGGATAGTAAGGTGTGGAGTGTCCTAGTACGATGTTATATTTTTGGCAAAAATTTATCATGGACATTGACTTAAATGATTGCACGTTATCAGTGACTATTTTTCGAGGACAACCAAACCTAGATAAAATATTATCTTCCAAAAAATTGATTACTACCGAAACAGTTGCATTTCTTGTGGGGATAGCTTCCACCCATTTAGTGAAATAATCAGTAGCAGCTAGGATCCATTTGTGCTGTGCACTGGAGTGTGGATGGATTTCTCTAATGAAATCAAGTCCCCATTGTTGAAAAGGGGCTTCAGTTTTAACTAGAATTAGGGGTTAGGCTGGGACCTTATGTTTGCCTACGAACAACTGACAAGGGGCACAAGTTCGAATTTTAGTGTTCACTTCTGTGAACAATTTGGGCCAGTAGTATCCGGCTCTTAAGATTTTGTAAGTTGTTTCTCGCCACACATGATGTCCTCCACACACTCCGACATGGAATTCATCTATAACCCCTTATGTTTCAGTTTCAACTAAACACCTCAGTAGGAAACCCATGGGGTCTTTCCAATACAATTTAGCATCTATGCTACAGTATTTTACAACATGTAACTTTAGCGTCCTAGATTTAGACAGGGTTAACTCACTAGGACATTGAAGCGTGAGTAGGTAATGGACGATGTCGCGATACCAGGTTGAAGAAGAAAACTTGTCTTGAATTTCGGTTGTAGGTGCAGTGACATCAAGCTCGTCTATTTCTAGAAATCCCTCGTTCTCTTGCATCTAATTTATCCCAAGTGATTTTAAATTCGATTCGGCAAGAAATTTGGCCAAACCCTGAACTTTGATAATTTTAGTTGGTTTGACTTCTAGGTCAAACTCCTGGATCTTAGCTAACCACCTGCCTCTTCTTCCATCGTTGTCTGGTTGCACCAAGATATCTTTAACAGAGCTAGAGGGTACATAAGCAATGACCTTTGAGTGCAACACATAAGTTCTAAAAGCCTTGAGATATTTCACCATTGCATAGGCCTGTTTCTCCAATATATCATATTTCAACTCAGCATCTCTGAGACTTTTTCTAAAAAATGCAATAGGCCGCTCAAAAATTTCCTCGTTTTTTTATAATAGTACTGCTGCAATAGTATGTTCTGAAGCAAAAGAAAAAATCAAAAACTCTTTTGTGTAATCTGGGCTCGCCAAGACTGGTGCTTCGCTTATTACTTTCTTGATGCGTTGAAATGATGCTTTGGCTTCGCTTGTCCATTTCACTTCACTGTCCTTTTTGAGCATATATGTTATCAATTTCACAATTTCAACAAAGTTAGGGATGAATCTCCTCAAGAAATTTATTTTTACTTAAAAAGACTGAATTTCTTTTACATTTCTAGGAAAATTTATTGTATCTATTGCCTCAACCCTTTTGGGATCGATTTTGATTCCATCTTTAGACACAATATGTCCCAAGAGTTTACCTTCTTGTATTGCAAAATGAGATTTCTTGGGATTGAGTGACAAACCAAATTTTTGGCATTTCTCGTAGGGTTGTTTAAGGTGCATTAGATGGTTTGCATCAGATTTGGAGAACACAATTAGGTCATCAAGATAGATCACACCGAACTTATCTCTCTCACCCACGAAAGTGATATCCATGGCTCACTAAAAAGTTGCCCATGCATTCATTAAACCAAAAGGCATTTCATCATACATAAAAGTACCCCAAGGGGTACTGAAAGCAGTTTTTTCTTTATCATCCTGATGCACTGCGATCTGATTGTAACCTAAAAAGCCATCAATCATAGACATTTTGTTATCTCCAACTACTTTTTCTAAAATGTGATCCATCTTAGGTAATGGGTAATTGTCTTTGAGTGATGATCGATTCAGGTTTCTGAAATCGACACACAATCTTATCTCACCATTTTTCTTTCTCACTGGGACTAGACTAGCTACCCACTCAGAATATCTCAGTGGAACTATGATTTTAGCATCCAGGAGTTTTCTGACCCCTTTTTCTATCACCGGTAATAAGATAGGGTTAATCTGCCTGATTTTATGCCTAAAAGGTTTGACACCTGGTTTTAATGGAATTTTATGTTCCATGATAGTCATATCATAAGTTCTCAACTCGTCATAAGACCAGGCAAAAACATCTTTGTATTTTTTAAGGAACTCAACATATGTACTCTTGATTTAGGGAGAGAAGTACATGGATACTTTAACTAATCTAGGACTCTCTTCGGTACCTATATTGCAATCTTCGACCTCTTCTGGTTGAGGCTGTAAGGCAGTCTTCAAAGGGATGTCATCATGATTAAAAAGCCTTTCTAAGGGAATCAGGCCCTTGGGTATCTGATTATTTTTCAAAAGAAGCATACGGTGATTTGCGATTTTATCCTGGAACTCTTGGGGGTCTTCCCCTTCCTACATGATCCAAATAGGATCATTTTGGTTCTCTTGGTCAGCATGCATTTCGACGAACTCGTCTACTATTTCTAAAAAAAATCGGAGGTGTTCATCATCCTCAAAGACTTGCCAATGTTGTATGTTATTGGGTATGGAAGGCCTATGTCTCATTTGTATATGATATTTTAGTTTGAAAGCAGTGGGAGGTGCGAAAGTCAAAGCAGCTTTGGCTAAAGAATCTCCCTGTTAATTTTCTTCTCTCGGAATGAAGTGAATATTAACAGAGGAGAAAAAATATTGATTAGGTCCCAAACACAATTTTGATATGACCTTAACTTAGGATGTTTGGCCTGGTACTAGCGATTAACTTGTTTCACGATCAACTCTGCATCACCAAAAACTTCCAAGTTTTTAATTTTCATTCTCCTAGCGACCTCTAACCCTAAAACTAGAGCTTCGTACTCACATAAGTTATTAGTGTGGTCAATGTTCCACTGTAGCCTATAAGAGAAAGGGATAACGAATTGGTTATCAAGTGCCACAAAAATTACTCCAGCCCCAGCTCCAAGATAAGATGAGGCACCGTCAAAAAACATTTTCCAAACCCCAGTGCTATATACATCCTGTTCTATTTGTTCTTTTTCTTTTTTATTTCCTGTACAACTTTCTTCTATACATGCATCTACATCATCATCTATAGATAATATACAATTACCTAAATCATGATCAACAATATATACAAGATAATTATTTGGGCTGAGAGGGTCACTAACCGTAAATGCTAACCTGGTTTCCCTGTACAATCGTGTGAACTGGCCTCTGAAAACTAGAATTTTTGCGTACGTCATATCAAGTTGAAGGGAACCTCCAAGTTTAGCACCCCAGGACTGGGATAAGAGCATGCCATATTTTGGGGGTATATCTGCGATGACCACATCTATTAAAACACTTTTTGCATGTACCTGTGCAAGGTTTACAACTAAGTCTTTTATCATGCCTATACACTTGACTTTCCTCGAGTCAAATGAATATAAATCTCCATAAGGCTTGGTGATTTCAAGGCCGAGTCTATCCATGATTGCTTTAGGCATCACATTGTGAGAGGCCCCAGAATCTAACATGCAGTTATGGAGCAGATGGTCGAAGATAGTCAAAGTGATGTAGAAAGGGGCAACAGTGTCTATGGCACCTTCGAAGTGTGGGCTGAAAATTATGTTGGGCTTATCATCTTCTAAGTTTATAACAATAGCCTGAATTTCATTTTCTGAAAAACTAATCATTTTAGCAATTTGTTTTCGGTATATTGGGTTTTTGGCCAGTTCGACAAGGGGAATTGGGATTTTGATCTTATTAATTTCATTCTCTAGATTAAAACTTGCAATGGTTTTGTCGATTTCCATGGTTTAATGAGTCTCCATCCCTTTCTTTTCAAATTTCCTTGGTTGAGGGGCCTTTGTTTCGGTAACAGGGGTGTCTAGTTTCTGCATGCTTAAGGGGGGAATTTCCACTGTCTTTGTTTTAATAGACTATATATTAGCGGTCTTAGTCCCTTTAGCCTATTTTTCAGTGATTTTTGAAACTGCTTCATCAGTTTCAACCCTCGGCAGTATCTTTTTAACCGGAGTGGTTGTGTAAACCCTGTTTCTAAGTCTTAGGTTATACTTCTGGTGGAGCTCGGCCATTATACCATCCGCTATTCCCTGATAGGTCAAATCTTCCAAAAAACTGTTGTTCTTGTTACTCTCAGTCTTATACTCTATAGTCATAGACTTTTCGTAATCATGTCTTGTTATATAAGGTTGTAGGTAATCATCGCCAAGATTGTTCATATCCTCTTCTAACTCCTTGAAATCCTCCAAGTCTTGTCCTCCTATAAATTTTTCACTTTTAAAAGGGGTTTGGATTTTCTTATCTTCATTCTTAATTTGTTTTTGGTGGCTTTGAGGATTAGGGTTCTTCCTAAACTCCTTTCTAGGGTAATTTTCATTCTTAGCTTGATCTAGCTCCATTCTCGATATTTTATTTGACAGTTCTTTGATGATTCTAGCCATATCATCCATTTTTTCTTCTGAGGATCTCCCCGATCCAGAGGGTCCTCCTTGTTCCCTGTATCTTCTGATTTCTTTGTTTCCAGTCTCAAATTTGGTTTTCATATTCCTTGATGCCATTGTGTTAGATTCAATTTCTAGGGCATCATCTCGCATCTTGGAAAGATCTGTTGATCTTCTCTCGCTTAATAATAGGGCGAAGTCGGGGTCAAAAGCTCCAATGAAAGTCACTTTTGCTGCAGGTTGTGAGGGTTTGACCTCGATTGGGATCTTATTGTACAATTTATTGAATCATTGGGTATACTCAAGAACTGATTCAGATTTTTTCTTTCGAAGAGCTCCAAATTCAGTTAGATAATAAAGATGGTCTTTCCTCTCACCCCACTGTCTAATAAAAGTGTTTTCAAGTTCATCGTACGACGATATATATCCCGCAACTAAGCCTCAAAACCAGGTTCTTACTTGCCCTTCAAAGGTTTGAACCAAGAGTCTGGAGTAAACATCTTCATGTTCCAAACCAAGAATGTCAGCGAATTGATCGAAAAAAATTATGTGTTCAGTTGCCGTTAAATCGCCCTCTCTCGTGAACTTGGGCAAGTTTTTCATGTAATTTTTTGGTAAATCATGGAGAGGGACTGGTAGAACCAGAGGGCCATATCTTGTAGAAACCTTTGCAAATATTCAAGGAGGCGCTACTTGGCCGCCTGGACCACCTGTGAAGGCACCTCCTACCCCACCTACTCCAGCCGCGACCATTGTGGCTTTAGCGGTAAAATTTTGAGGGTTATAAGGAAGGGTTTCAACAAATTGGTTATCGACAGGGAGGAAACTTGAGAAAGAGGAGCTTGGGGAATGTGGATTGGTTCCCTCAGAACCATAGGGTGAGAATATAGAAGAATCAATAGGAGTTGAGTCAAGATATATAGGATAATTGTTTGAGTTTTGAGAGGTGGGAAATCAAACCTCGAGAAGAGAGGGAGAATCGGTCGAAATAGGAAGTGAGGCAGATATTCGATTTCTATTGGTGTGGGAAATGGATGAGAAAGCTTCGATCTTAAAAATAGGCAGAACCAAATCTGATTCAAGGGATGTAACTTTATCAGTGGGGTATCTCCCGTAAGGGGGTGGAATACTTGATTCACTGTGTTTATCTTCAGATTCAGACTATGTAAATTTAGGTTGATAATTTTTATTTGTTGATGAGACAATCTGCTAGAAGTATCTTCTTGATTTTAGAAATTTTTTTGGGTCGGAAAAAGGCGAAATCTTCTTATCGTCTGGATTCTTCCTGGTGTTCTTCTGGTTAAGAGTCAGTTTAAACAATGTGTAGTCGCCAAGTGAAAGGTAAAGGTAGCCTTAGAAGGTTTTCGAACTTTGTTCACTATTAAAGAAGGAAAGTGTCAATGTCGTTCTTCCCAGGGAAAAAGCTTCGTTTCTCCGTTCACCGAAAACAGCGCCAAAAAGATGTTGTTCCTGAGTGTATACTTTAAGGCTCTAAAGTATACTATCAATGCATCTGAAAAGATAGAGGAAGTTGAGGATGGAAAAATCAATGATTAAAAGGTGAGGGCTATAATTGGTTTCTCAACTGTCTCTGTCAAAATTCCCAATTTTCCTGAATGTTGATATCTCTCTCAATTGTTGCCCATGAACGTTCTAACTCAACCCAGTTATTTGTTGTTTGTAAGATAGCGTTAAATAAATTTAGAGCGATGTTTGTTTGATCCGAAAAACCAGGTTCAATGTTAGGCTGCCTTGAAAATGGTACTGTCATGGAGGATAAAGGTAAAGGAGATATAATTCTGTATTTTATTTTTAGGATTCATTATCTCTATTTCACAATGCGAAGAAGATGATTTTAAAACACGAATTAATAGGATGACTAAATTGTAGGTCGTTTCTTGTATCTGAGTTAAATTTAAAGGAAAAGAAACATGCATGATATGAGGAAAAACATGAAGCTATTAACAAGGTGAGGCATCAATTTAAGAGGAATCTCACGTTGAAACAGAAGTCTGTGAAACAAGAACAAATTAATGAAGCATATGATATTGGAATCTAAACATTTACAGGTCTTGTATTTGTTGATAACCGATACAAAAGAAAAATTGTAAATGATTTAAATAACAAGAATAATAATATCCACAGTAGAGGTTGTACTAAATTTTAGCCAAGCATTCATCAATTAGACATATGAAAGAAAGATGAGATGAAAGGGAAACACATAACTCAGACGTGACAAAATTTGGAATCTTCAATATGCATTTCTAATAATTCAGAGTCTCTTCAAAATTTACCTCGTCAAAATGTATTTTTTTTAGAGAAAGAAAAAAGCCCCTCTTTCAGTCCTTGCTCCTTGTATTTATACAAGGTCATCAATACTTGATGGTTAGCAATCTCCTACGTTTTAGGAGAAAAATAGTTACAAAACTGCAACCTTAACCGTTGCATGATTAACTTTTGTTTGTCTATCATTTCAATAGTATAAGTTTTCAAACGATACTTCATTGTTTAGTTGAAGTCTCTCCCTCTTTTGATGTTATACATCCAATGCATTTCTCCAGAAAATGAACAAAATTTCTAGGAGGTGTCAGAGGATCCCTAGTCTCAAATAGATAAAACTTTCTTTGTACCTTTGGAAACTGGTCTTCAAAGCTTTATCAACAAACCTGATCACTTGCAACTTTAAATTGGGTTGTACCAGCCATATGTCTATTAGGTTGGCTTCGATTTCCTTCAACTGTGAAATCTCCGCCTGAATCTCCTTCAAGCCCTCTTTGCACTTCAACTGTTGTTTCACAATGTTTATGTGCCCCAGTGGCTCAGAGCAATCATTTCTTTCAATACCTAATGCTTGCTTATCCGAAGAATCAAAGATTCCCTCACAGTCGTCTTTGATTTCTTTGACTATCTTTTTGTTTTCGGATATGTTTGTTTCCCATACCTTGAGCATGATGTCTCCTCTTATCTATTATGTGACAGAAAGCATTATATTTTTCGCCATCTCTCTATTTCCTGAACATGAAACTGCTTTCTGGAAGGTATTCCTTGTTGCTTTAGCCTCCTTTTCCAGTAAAATAATATTATCAAGAGATTTGCTTACCTCTTGAAAGTAATTCTGGATGATCTCTATTTTGGAGATCAATTTATGTTGCTCGGCTTCTATCTTTGTATGTGATTCCAACGAGAGGGTCTAGAAAGCCTTTAAGTCTACAACCTGGCCTTCTGTCAAATTTAACTTAGCCTGTAGTTGTTTTACAAACTCCTTTTGTTGAGCAACTTGCACCTGACTTTCTTGTATTCTCTAGTTCATTTCGTTCAGGATTGATTTGGGTCATTGAATTTCTTGCCTCTCGACAGCTCTGGCCTGCTCCAAGATTTTATTTACCTCTTCTCTAATGTTTTTCTCATCATTCTTTAATGGGTCTTGCAATTGAGATATTATGTGGTTACTCTTCTTTATCTTTGTTCTCATGTTTTCCACAGTAAAAAGGTTTGATGTTTCCATGGCTCCCATGGAGCCTGCTACCTCTGTAGAAAAATCCTCCTCTTCCAAATTCTGGCCATCCACTAAGGCCCTATGCTTCTTCACCATACCCCCCTCCCTCATATACATCTCTTGTTTTAGGACATCCTTCCTCTTTTTGCTGAAAAAATAATAAGAAGGAGGGATCTCATCTCTAGAGATAGGGGTGAGATCTCTAACATATATGGCTCCCATCTGTGGGAATCCAAAAGTGGACTGTAAAGGGGTTAAGGAAGATATGGGACTTCCTAGGTCTGTATATCTTGTCTCTCCTATGGCCTTAGGTATATTGACATCAACAGCAGGTGATGAAGGAGGAGTGGACTTACTGGACTCAGGAGGTGTCATGGGCCTCCTCTCTGTTTCCATCTCTAGATTTTATGTCTGTAAGGCCTCTTCATTTTGTGAAGACCTTTCAGTCTCCTGTGGAAATTCTTCAATATTGAATTTATCTTGTGCTTCTTGTCCGAAACCTGGAGGAGTATCTTCTGGTTCTTGATGAAGGGTGATTTCTTCTCCTTGCAGTACTTTGGGCAGACCACTTTGTCTATTCTTCTGGAAGGTTTGAAAACTATCTTTCAAATCGGATGATAGTGTTTGTACCCTCTCTAACACCTCCTCATAGGTCCTAGTCCCTTTGAGCATGTTATCACAAGGGGACTTCTCATGTTCATAAGCCTTCGTATTACAGTGGGCCATGTGTTTTCCCACTAACTGGTAAGGGTCGTGCTTAGTTATCGCTAATCATGTTTTAAAAAAGAACTTAACCTTAATCTCAGACTTTGTTTAAAGAAAACGCAATTTCGCATTCCAGAACTTTGGGGATCCTGTTGTCAGGAGATATGTCATAAGCAAACCCCAGATCGTGAAATTGCGATGGGATTAGTGAGGCGCTAATCATTTGTATTGATGCTTTAATTAATCAATATTAGTGAACAATTATTTTTTACTTTTACTTTTCGGAAAATCAAGGATCGGGAGTTCGAAGGATGAGAGTTCGAAAATGCTTAGTAGAAGGAAACCCGAATCACTAAATATTAAGGGAAAGATGACTGTGTTCAAGAGTTTAATTAATTATGAATTAAAGAGTGCTTTGTGGAAAGTGACGGAAATTTTA